>JAQGCA010003772.1:0-11258 GCA_034698945.1 Protaphorura quadriocellata
AAGAAAAAGGCACAGGAAAGAAAACGACAAGAGACTGTGAAAAGAAAAAGAGAAGAAAGAATTGCACAAGGGGACGTGACGACACTCATCGATTATAGAGACCCTACCAGGAAAAATCCTTACACAATTAATGAAGTCAGACAGAATCTAAAATATTTGGATGCATACACTCACAAGTAAGCAGTAAATCGTGAAAACCGTGCAATGGTTATATCAAAACCAATTTTGTCGATATCGGTATCAGAAAGATGTCACTGCGGAGTCGATAATAATATCAGTAAAATGCAATGACTGTTTTGTTTGGCTTTATATCATGAGTTCCTGGGTTCAAATCCCGGTCGACCCATTTCCTTTGCGCTTGTACGGCTGGCTGAATGTTCGCATCGGGCTTGGTACTCAGAAATTTTGGTCTAATCATGTGGGTCGATGGTGCCTTTAGAGTAACTTCAACTTCTCTTAGTAAATAAGAATAACCTCGTTGATATAAATTCAGGCCTAAGAGCCAAGAATTGTGATTTTTAACTGCTGCAGATTCCAAGTTTCACTCTTACTCATTGAATATCGAAAATTTTAGTACAGAGTTCGTGTTCAAAAATGATTAGTGTTTCACGTATATTTTCGACATCTCTTGCCCACAGGAAAGCTGAGAGACAAAAACTTATAGATGTTGGAATAGCCCTTAGAATCAACACGAAGAAGATAAAACGATTTGAAAATATGACTACTGTGAAAAATTCTCAAGATTCCATTGGATCCCAAGACTCAAAGCTTGGGGATGAACCTACTCCGCCACATTTGGCTCAACCAAATACAGAGAAAATGAGGATGGAACGACGAGCTTTAAAGAAAAGAATTTTAGCTCAAGACGAGAGGGAACTGCGGACCTACCCGGACGTGGTGCCTTTTGATTCCGACATAAGTTATGCCTTCGATCGTCTTCAAATGTTAGGAGACAAGGAGAGGTCACTTCCGCCCAGTAAACTTCACAAGTAATGACCCAAACAATTACAGGATGTGATGTAGCATAGTGGTATGTGTCGGTCCCATATATTTTGCAGTGCTCGGGTTCAATTCCTCGGATTTGTATAAAAGTCACTTTAAATGTGCGTTTTCTCCGCTGGTTTCTTCCTACATTCAACTAGGGGTACCTTTTCTAGGCCGAGTTGAAAGCGACCCACGTTCCCTAATATCACAAATGTTCCTACCGTAAATGACCGAATACAGCGCCGGGGATCTATTATTATATTCAGGCAGAATCAGACGCCAACGAATTTCACTTTCACCACTTTCTCCACTAGGTTGCATGGAGAAAGCTGGAGAAAGATCCTGGCTTTATTTCAGCACCGGGTCTAAACGGCAGCAGAATCATTTTCGGTCATTTACGGTATTATCCATCCACAAATCACACATTTTTTTCTAATTCCAGCTTTCTCGGTCGAATATTTCGATACAAAGTTTTTCCAACCTTCTGGAACGATTTCTTTTTTTGTCTCCTGATATTCATTCAACAGGTACGGGAATATTGAATTATCTTAAATAATATAATGTTTTCAAGCTAAACTGTTTGGGTTTCTATTGAAGGTTATATCCTTGCATTTGCTGGTCATTGGATTATTGAGTGTCAGATTAGATCATAACCTGAGGGTTGTGGCTGACCCTACTTTTAATTTCGACAAACTTCCGCTGCACCAAGTATTCTGGAGTGGGGTCGTAGTAATTGCAATCGGGGTCGGAGTGCTATACCTCACGGTTTACGCTACGATGGCCATATTTCAATGGACGACAGATCAAGGGCTCATCAAATTGGTACGTTCTTGTCGAGAGTCTGTCGGGTTTGGACACCTTACTTGTCATTTATCAAACGGATATTGAATAGCTATGCAAATCATATGACTACTAAACAAGTTTTCCTTAATTTATCATGGCAAATCACTCAAACCAGTCGTTATGTCAAATATTCTAGCCACTTTACCACCTGTACAACATGACCATATTTTCGTTGGTCGTTTTGGACAGGTTGGACTTGGACTGTATATTTGTTAACATGTTTATTTAATATTTCAGTATGTGTATGGAATGCTGACGTTGTTAATCATCTCTTTCGGATTTTCTATCATTTGGGCCCCAAAATCTAACATTTGTATCGACGCAGCTCACCGGAATGAATGGCTTGGAAAATACGTGAACGGTTTTTACACGAATGAGAAACATACACATCTTAGACGTGGTCCTACGCAAGCTATGATCACCATGCAGGAAACAGTAAAACAATCAGAATATTTTAAAGGACTTTACCAGTTTTGAACCAATGCAATATATAAAAATGCGCAGCGAATAATAACCATAATTATAAAGTTACGTCTACGGTCCAAATACAATTTGTCAATTGGTAAGGTCCGTTCCGAAGAAATACGAAAATGTCTATCGTTTTTTGGCAGCTGAAGTCACAAATAACTTTTTTTCAGATTGGATGTTGCGGTAACAAAGGCTACGCTGATTATTTGAGTCCAGAAGTAGCGAGTGAAGCCGAAGATCCTAAATTCCCAATACCTCCGAGTTGTTGCAACCTCTTGTGGTATGAGAATATTTATTGTGCCAGACTGGAACCTAGTGATCCAGCATTTCCTTACAGAGTTTACCAGAAGGTAAGTTTAAATAATAGTTTGGCAAATGAATTTCAATAATCACGATAAGAGTAACTTTTTTTCTCCTTCGCGTTATCCCCACTATTGTGGTACCTGCCTTAGGCTAAGTCACAAATCAATCTACTGAAGATTAAAATTGAACTTCCGGACTCAGAATAATGTCGCAAAACTTGTTCTTGTCCAAATTCAAATTCGAAATTGAACTTGTTTGATTTTTCACACTTGTTTTTTTTGAATTTTTACCAGAAATAGTACTCTTACCTTTTGGTTTACAAAATACATCAGCGCCGCTGCGCGCAACGGATCTAGGTACAGATTATTTTAATCCGGTTTGACCTAAAAGATACTATTTGATTAACCAGGGATGCTCACAAAGACTGCAGGAATATTGTGACAGAATCAAATATTTTCTGGTTGACCGATTCTTGATATACACCTGTTGTTTTACGGTCTTGTACTTGGCAACTTTATTTCTCTTCGCGATTCATTTTTACACACTTCGGAATGAGGCAGCGACTGCGAATGAACTCGAACTAAATCTTCGGAATTTGGTTGTTCGTGAAAAACCATTGCCGACGGGAACAATTTATGATCAATTGGACAAATTAGAAGAAGACAAGAAAAGTGCACAACAGAAGGCGATTGAGGCAGAAGAATTGATCGTCGAAGAAGATATGCTTCAAATGACTCCGAGCATGATTGAATTTTTGGAACATATGCAAGAGGACTTGGGAATTCTGAATTACCCAGATTTACATCGAATGTTACGACTAGAAGTCAAACGTTACAAGAGTATTGGATTTTTACATCAGGATAAAGAAGAAGTGATTGCTCAGAAACAATTCCTTGGAACTAAACAGTATAAGATCCCCAAGTATCTTTTACCTTATGCTATCAAGGTTGTCACTCAGAAGAAACGAGAGAGTAAGTTAGAGAAATAGTAGAAATAGACAATAAGCCTTCATTTGACTAAAAATGTGTGATATCTAATTTTTTTTTCAGAGGAATATGGTGACGTGAAGGAAGGACATTTGAAACGAAGATTGGAGGTCATGAAAGAAAGAGAAGTGAAGAAATTGCCACAAATCCCAAAACATATTTGGAAATGGGATGCCCCAACGGAAAGGAAACCTCCACCACCACAATATATCAAAACATTAGAAAAAGGTCTAGCGAGTACACAGAGAAAGACTGTGGCTCAACAACAACGTGAAAAAGCTCAGGCAATCCTGAGAGAAAAAGAACGTGTAATGAAAATTAAACAGGACGCACAAAAAGCTCTGGAAAAGGAAAAAGAACGTGAACGTCGTCACCGCCGTGGAAGTATTACTAGTAGAATGTCTGGTCAGTCTAGAATGTCAAAAATGTCAAGAAAACCAAAGTCGTCTCCTTCTAAGGAATCATACATCAGTTTTAAAACCAAAATAAAGAGCTCCACGGACGCAGTTCGTTCAGGTACTATTAGATCTGGCCAACCTAGGGTCACCATAGTTGAACCTGAAAGTTCAGACCATCCTAAGGTCAGCATAGTTGAACCTGGAAGTCCAGCGCCAAGAGGTGTTTCAATGTCGGAAAATCCAAAGGTCAAACGTGCAGCAACTCACCCCACAATTATTCCCATTGAGGGAGGAAGAACAGCAGCGACTGGTGGAAACAAAGAGTCCGACACTAGTCATTTGACACAACGACTATATTCGCTCTAAAACTATGGCCATAGTGTTCGATGTCAAACTTTCAAACTTCGGGTCGACTTATAAAAATAAACCTGATATTTTTTGGTAAAACTTTAGAATCGTCAAACCAAGGCGTTTTTGCGTAAGGTAACACATATTCTCGACTCAAAATGTTAAATTATGGTGTCATATTCCAACCATGATATCAAAGTAAGGTTTCTGTGTTGTCGTCAGAATCTGAATGTTGGGCTGGCAAGTGTCACGGTTAATATTTTTTTCTCATAGAACCTCCATTCCATTTTATTTATTTATTTATTTATTTATATAACCAAACCAACGCAATCAGCATTCAGATAGTATTACAATCAGCATGATAATTCCCTAATATGGGCAATTCGGTTTTCCAATTTGTATACGTCTTGAGATATTGTTGCGTGAAAATCGGTGCGCGATTCGTGACGATCGACTTCACTTTCAAAAACTAGCTGCCTCTGGCGTACCCTACGCCGGACTTGTTTTCTTTTCACTTTCACTTGTGACGGAGATGACAAAATTAAAACATAATTTCAAAATCATTTTGTAATAGTTAACGACCGTTGCAACGTCTGAAATCTCTGATGGCGTGATAGTAGAGTGAAAAGTGAAAAGTATAAGTCCGGAGTCCGGCGTTTAAAAAGTTAACTTCAAGGCTTGTTACCAAAAATTCAGAATCGAAAAAATGACAAACTTATCTGACAACAAAACAAGATGTGTTTGAATTTGTGTGGCAGTGTATAAGCGAAAATCAATACCGGCCAGCCAAGAACATCCAGAAATAAGTAATACGACGCCCTAATTAGTGTAATTGGATCTGACCATGCCGTTGTCATTCTCATTTTCCATCTACTAGATTGACGCGACGGAAGTCAACTGTGATCCCATATCACATATTAAAATATCACAACAGTTCGATGATTCGCAATTATAGAACTGATATAGGTCTAGACCATAGAGTAATGAGTGATCGATGAATTCTCATTTTGAAAGCGAATGCTTTCACTCGTCAATGGGGTTAGACGTAAAAGCTATTACTTTTTTTATATATATAACTATGTCTGGTCGTGAATCACAAACAAATCGCATAAACCTTTCGACATCCATATTTTAATTAAAGTTTGACTTCCAGATACGGCGACATCTATTTCGATAGTATATCTAGTATATAGTATAGTATATACCAGATAGCATTAATTAGATACTTCAATTTTGTTAATTGAATGCCATCTGATCCGAACTCAAATGCCAACGATATAGTCCACAAAGATAGGAAAATGAGCAAAGACTATTTTACCAGTATTTAGCTTCGAACATTAGGAACCACGACTCGAAAGAAAGCAGTCACGATGGTTTCTGGCAAAAATTTTGTTAAAATAGTAATTGTTTTAACATTCGTAAATGCAAACGCAATAATTATTTCAACGAATAAGCAAAATTACAGGTTAACTTTGGCCAAGTTTTTAACTTCCTTAGTGGGCCAACGATTAGGGCATTGTACACTGTTATTTGTTTTTCATGACGAAGACAACGGGTTTAGAGAAGAATCGTACGACGTACTAAGTTCTTTAGGACGAATTGCTCATCAAGGAATATTCATCAGAAAACTATTTGGGAATCGAGAGAGAATCGACATCAAATTCCCACCAGACTTTATTGACTTACACAAATTCAGGGAAGATTGCGTCGTGCCAATTTACGCATTGCATCAAGTATCTGAAAATTATTTAACAATTACTTCAAATTTGATCAAATCATATAGTGGAATCGCTAAGAAGAATCGGGGATATTTTATATTCTTGACTCACGTGGAAATAATTGATGAGCTCTTAAATACACCGAAGTTTGCCATGAAAATTAAATACAAAATAGCGATCGCACCAGGGGACAAAGAAGTTGTCAAGACTAATTGCCTCTATTGCAACCAAGGAGAACCATTAGTACTACGCCTGAATGTAATGAAGAATTCTCCGAAACAAAATTTTATACCCTTTTCGGAAATCTTCCCAGATTTTGTCAGAAATCTGCACGGGAAACAAATCAGAATCTGTCAAGCACAGGGTGTGATTTGGCTCGGTGAAATCAAGCAAGAAAATGGCGTCTGGGTTGGAAAACGTGGACATTTCTATTCAGTGATGTATGCAGCTATGAAGAAACACAACTTCACGGGAGATTATTTCCCTTCAAATGGCGGTGGTACTGGTGTCCAGTTTCCGAATGGGACTTGGAGTGGTACCATTGGACATGTGATAGCAGACGAATGTGACATTGGCCAAACCACAGGACAAAATTTAGGCAGATATCATCAAGTTGGATTTAGTCCACCGATTTCTTACGAGCGTTTGACATTCACTTATAAAAGACCGGAACCTTACATATCTTGGACTGCAATATTCTGGCCGCTAGAAACAAATGTGTGGGTTGCAGTGTCAGTTTCGCTTTTTCTCGTAATGTTTGCCTTTCTGATAATAGCGAAATATACAATTTTGAACGATCCAAGGGATCAGAAACAGTACAGAAACAAAAAATATGCTAATTTCTGGAACGTATTCGAATATGTGTACGGAAGCCTTGTGGAACAAAATCCGGATGGACCAACAATATTCCCATCGCATTCATTAAGGTTACTGTTTACGGTTTGGCTTATTTTCGCAATTGTTATCGGAACTGCATATCAATCCAAACTGATCTTGTTCTTGGCATTTCCAAATACGGACCAAGCTCCCCAAGATTTTGTTGACTTGGAGCAAACAAATTACAGATTGATATTTCAAGACAGACAGACTTCAGGTGGCGCAGCATTGCACACGTTCAAGACATCCATAAATCCAACCATTATAAAATTGTTCAAAAGAGTAGAATTTGAAGCCGATGCTAGAAAGTGTTTCTCAGAATCAATGGAACCAAAAACAAGTTGCATTGGCTACGAAGGATGTGTTGATTATTTTGTACATCTTTACCTTGGTGGTTACAAAGGCGAAACACCAATAATGAGACCACAGAAACAAATCATCTCCTTCACTCCTGGTACGTTTGTTTTTGAACATTTTGCAGTGTTTCAAGAGATTCTCGACTCTGTTGTCAAAAATTCAGCTGCTACTGGATTAATTGAAAAATGGAAAGTTATGGATGCTGAATTTTTGCAGAACGAGGGACGAGTAGAAGGAAAGTTAATAAATTATACGACCAGTTCGTATTGCGATATTGAAGAATGCAACAAATCATTATCTCTAGAACACTTGATGTGTTCATTCTTTATTTTGGTCATTGGGGTCACGGTTGCTACTCTTGTATTTATTATTGAATACTACGTCCGATGTAAAGAATTAATATATGTTCATGTGAAACGTGTTTGTAAAAATCTTCGTAATATTGACAAAGGTTTGAAACAATGGACAGTTGTTGATCGAATTCAGCGAACACTTAGTCGCACGTGCAAAGAAATGCTGGGAAGCCATTCGGATGAATTTGATAGTCGTGATACTACTTTTCGGAATTCTAAAGATTCAATTTCTGGACATGACTGCCAGGGACGACTATTTAAAATGAGTGAGACGGGTAGTAATTTCTGCAAGGAATATCAGAACTGCAATGCAGAACACCGTGTGAGAACTGTGGTTTCAGAAAAAGACAGGTTGGACTTTTCTGAACCTGAATTGTTGAACAAATTGCCCGAGATGGTGAGAAATAATGATGTGACAGAAATACTATTAAATTGAGAATTTATATGTATATGTTTCTAAGTCAGTATCGCCCTCACCTAGTAAGTGGACGGAAAAACAATAAATTACAAAATCGATAATTGTTGACCGAGTTGAACAAACCTTCAATTTCTATCAATACAGCCACAGGTAACCATTTGACTGAAGTGCCACTATATGATACTGTTCAGGTTAATGGAGAACTTTTTCTATGAAAGCATTTCTAGCTCGCCTATCCACACCGTTGTGTTTTGGGTCAAATGTTTTGGTCAGGAAAGTCGACAACTTGACCCTGTAACGTAATAAAGTTTTATTGGTATCATGACCTTTTTGTCCCATCATTGTCATCAATAGGGTGTCTTTGGCCTACCAACCATGCGGTGGCTTACTTGTAAATAATTGCGAAATTACCCAACAGTAGTGTAGAATCAGAATAAATTCATTTACTGATTTATTTTCTTATTTATTTATTTCTATTCCATTTACCATTTGTATGTGCATAATGCCCGTATGTGTATAATGGTTTATTGTAATTGGGTATCTGTGGTGAACCCTGTCGCAAACGAATTCTACGTAAAAGTTAAAAGTAGCTGGGATCTTATGACTCGTAGAAAACGGTGGCTAAAATATTATTTTTGACAAAGTGGGTCATTCCATCGATTCTCGCTAATTTGTGGTTCATCTGTGACACATTTTATTAAAATCGGTGGCGATCGATTTTACATTACAATAGACTGTGGAGAGTTAAAATGCTCGTTCTTCCGTCCATACCTTAACAGAGTAGTCTGCAAATAGTTTGAACAGAATAAATGACAAACTATGTGAGACACGCCGGCGTTAAGATTGACTGGTGACGTAGGTATCGATATCGGTCAAGGGCATTCGTAAATAATATAATTTAATCTCTCAGCGAGGATATAATCTTTATCTTGGATCTGACCATGGCCACAGTGTTGGCATTTCGAATGAAATGATATTTTGACGGAAGTTATCATTGAGCCCATCTAGCGACTGGGTAAATATGTCTGCTGGATTAAAATCGGTGAACGTGATGACTCACGCTGTACTAAATAAAGTTAACGTATTTGTTCTATTAATTCTAAAATATTATAATCCCATAAATATTGATTTTACGGTTCACAAAATAGTTTATTGTTCGAGTGGATAATCCACACAACATCAAAGATCCATCAAAATTACGCACGCGATCCATTCCTCATAAGATGTACGCTGTGTCCGTTCGTACTTCCTAGTGAATATATAAATTGATTTGCTTAATCGAAAATTACTCTATCAGACATCAAATGTCAAATATCAATTGATCAAAAATTCTTTACGTTCTTCTTGGTTTCACACAATAGTTTTGACATCTCGTTACGACACTGTCGCGATGGGTTTTAGTAATTTTTCGGTAAAAATTGTAATTTTTCTAACGCTCCCATATTTTCAACTTGTTATTACGAACGCACTAGTATCGTCAAAGAAAATACCAAACTACAGGTTAAACATGGCCAAGTTTTTAACTTCCTTAGTCTGCCAAAGATTGGAACATTGTACATTGTTGTTTGTTTTTCACGACGAAGACAAAGTGTTTACAGATGAATCTTACGACGTTCTAAGTTCTTTAGGACAAATTGCTCATCAAGGAATATTCATCAGAAAACTATTTTGGAATCGCGAGAGAATCGACACCAAATTCCCACCAGACTTTATTGACGTACACAAATTCAGGGAAGATTGTGTTGTGCCAATTTATGCATTGCATCAAACATCTGAAAACTATTTAACAACTACATTCAATCTGGTCAAATCGTATAGTGGCATTGTTAAAAAGAATCGTGGATATTTTATATTCTTGACCCACTTGGAAATAATTGATGAGCTCTTAAATACCCCAAAGTTCGCTGTAAGGATTAAATACAAAATTGCGATTGCACCTGGGACAGAAGTAACTGTCAAGACTAATTGCCTCTATTGCAACAAAGGAGAACCAGTAGTTTTCCCTCTTGATGTGATGAATTCTCGGAATCGGAATTTTATACCTCTGTCCGAAATCTTCCAAAATTCTGCTAGAAATCTGCACGGCAAAAAATTTCGAGTGTGTCAAGCTAAGGGAACGAGTTGGCTCGGTGAAATAAAGCAGGAAAATGGTGTCTGGGTTATAAAACGAGGGCATTTCTATTCTACGATATATACAGCCATGGAAAAATACAACTTTACTGGAAATTATTTTCCCTCAAGCGGCGGCGGCACTGGTGTTCCGTTTCAGAATGGGACTTGGAGTGGTACCATTGGACATGTGTTGGCGGACGAATGTGATATTGGCCCAGGTGCAGCCCAAAATCAGGCAAGGTATCAGCAAGTTGGATTTAGCCTTTCGATCTGTTACGAACGTTTGACATTTACTTATAAAAGGTGGGAACCCTACCTATCCTGGGCCGCAATATTCTGGCCACTTCAAACAGTTGTTTGGGTGTTAGTGTTAGTTTCGCTTTTTCTCGTAATGTTCGCCTTTCTGAAAATGGCGAAGTACACAATATTGGTCGACGCAAGAAGTCAGAAGCAATACAGAAACAAGAAGTATGCTAATTTCTGGAATGTATTGGAATATGTGGGTGGAAGCCTCGTCGAACAAAATCCAGACGGACTAAGTATATTCCCATCCCATTCCTTAAGATTGCTTTTTGCATTTTGGCTTGTCTTCTCGATAGTTATTGGAACTGCTTATCAATCAAAATTAATCATGTTCTTGGCATTTCCAACCACAGATGAACCACTTCAAGATTTTGTTGATTTAGAACAATCTGATTACAGATTGTTATTCCAGACTGTAGGTGGTACAGCCTTACAAATGTTTCAAACGTCCACCAATCCAACTCATATAAATTTATTCAAAAGATTTGAATTGGAATGGGATGCGAGAAAATGTTTGACAGAATCAATGGAACCAAAAACAAGTTGTATTGCATATGAGGGTTGTATTGATTATTTTGTACACCTTTACCTTGGTGGTTACAAAGGTCAAACACCAATCGTGAGACCTCTGAAGCAAATCATCTCATTTACTCCCGGTGCGATTGTTTTTGAACATTTTGCAGTGTTCCAAGATATTTTCGACTCTGTCATTAGATTTGCAGCTGCCACTGGATTAATTGAAAAATGGAAGGTTATGGATGCTGAATATTTACAGAACGAGGGACGAGTGA
>JAQGCA010003773.1:0-11257 GCA_034698945.1 Protaphorura quadriocellata
GAGGTCAAAGACTGGAATTCCAAAGTATAGATTATCTACAGAGTAGATAACTGAGCAATTCCAATCCAAGTCCCGGGAAATACTCCCATAAGCCGTAATGTTAAATTTTTTTTTGAGAAAAAATAATTCAAATTTTTTGAAAAAATGTCACTAAAAGTTGTCTTACCGATTTCAGGACTATGGCGATCCTACTTCTAGATATCGAAGGCAATTTTAGAAAAAACCGAACCCAAATCGATTGAACCGTTTGGACGATATTTAATTTCAAAAGGGGGGTTCATATTTCAGAAACACCCTGTAGTTTTTAATATTCTCAAATGCATAGTTTGGACGATGTGGATTATTATTAAATACTAGCCAATACTGGTAAAGATTTGTATAAACATTCGGGACTGTCATATGAGACAGGCTGTACACGCGCAATTGTGCGCAAGAGATTCGGATACGCGACCGCTTATTAGATTTTCTGCCAGCAATCTCCGGGGTCATGGTTCACACTCCACACTGTCCACACTGCATAATTTGCTAGTTATTTTTTGCCCATGTACTATTGACATGTCACAATTACATATTAATATTTGTAGGGTGGATGTGGACAAAGCTCAATCAAGTCGATATCTCCTGGAGTTGGATTGAAATTTGCGAATCCTGTCATTTGTGAAGAAAGCAATGTAGAATTCAAATTCGATTTTAGTTCAGCCGAATGTTTTCTGCAAGACTCTGACGACGACGACGACTTGAGTTTGGAAAACTGCATTTGCACCGGACTAATCAAATCAATTCATTTCAAAATCTAGCATTTTTCGTACTTAATATTATTGGTCAATTTTGACAGTTTGAGAAATCCTGAAAAAAGTCTGAATTAACGGCACTCGCTGATGAATCCATGTGACGTTCGTGCTATACATATGTCGTGTAAGCTATGAAGTTAGACTTTAAATTATCCAATACAAAAAATAAAATAAAGCTGTGCTTCTCAGAATTTGTCCGTCCGTATGCTCTGCCTTGATTGCCAATGTGTAAAGCGACGAGATTCTAATTAATTAAATGCATCAGATTTTCTCCCATTTCTCTCTTGTTTAATTCCTACGTCCTGTTTCTGATTTATTTTATTTTATGAATGTTGGTGAGAATGGTTGTCGTCCATGTCAATTACTACGTATGACTTATTCTAACTATCAGAAATGTAATAAATAATATAAATAATAATGTTCAAATCTGAGTATGATTTTGCTGTGCGGTTAATTCACCCCGGGTTTACATAGATGGAGTTCTTCTTAGGTTTTCTAAATTCTTGACTGTCGAAGTTTACGTGATCAAATGCAATAATCACTGGATGTCCACTCATTTGTCCGTACTCTAGATTTACCGTGACCAGTATTATTTTTTGTGATAATGTGGTAATGAATTATTGCATTACTTCAGATTTCCGGATACAGAGTTGGAATTTTCCCATAAATACTGATTTTAGAAATGTCCGTAACACAATGATCAATAGACTTGAGTATTTTTGTTTTGATGCATTTTGAACGAAGAACCGCCAAACCGGATGAAATCAACTTGAATAATAATTCCCACAAATTCATTGCATTCGCAGCTGGAACACTTGTTTACAATTTACATTTGAATTTGAGTAGTTGAAGAGTATCAAAGTCCTTCTAATTCCTAATTGATAAAATTTGAAAAATGGATTCAGATTCGGACTGGCGAATTTCCTGTCCTACAATTCGCGACAAACATTTACATTTATTGAATTCCGGGAATTTGAGTGATGTGGTGTTTGTGATTGGAGACGCCAAAGAGCGAATTCATGCTCACAAGTTCATTCTAATCGTCGGATCTCCTGTCTTTGAAACACAATTTAAAAATCGTTGGAAAATGACTATTGAAATTCCAGACGTCTCACCAAAAGCATTTCGAATGTTTTTGGAGGTAAGGAATGCTTATAATTTGGAATTTATATAAATGTATAGAGAATTAAAGTGACAGGGTGGTTCATAAGATTTTACTTCACCTTACAACCCAATTGGTAATAATGCGTATCTAGAAAATGATAATGTGGAGAATCCTAGACTACGTGGAATCACTTTTCTAGATAATTAATTCAGTTTTTCTAAAATCATTCCAGTATCTGTATGCGGACATATTTTCTGTGACTGAGAATGAAACTTCGGATGTTCTTTTCCTCGCCCACAAGTACTTGACAAATTGTTTAGTGAAGAAGTCCACCGACTTTTTGTCATCCGTCATCAGTGTTTCAAACGTTATTCGAATTCATCAGACTGCAGCCAAATTCAATGAAGAAAATCTGGAAGAACAGGCGATGGAATTTATTCTGCTGTACGTACATTAACTTTTTGTTGAAAAACTGAAAACATCCAGTTAACTATGTAATCAAATAACTTAGAGGATAATACTTGTATCAAACACTCCTCTCGGAAGCCGTTTTTCTTAGGCAATGTTGTAAATGCTTAAGGAAATACATTATAAAGTGTTTACTAAATTTTGGTCGTACTACATTCTGGAATTACTTTAGGAACGGAAGGGCTGTGTTCGAAGACACCGGATTCTTACAAATTGACAAAGACACACTTTCATCCGTTTTGAAAAGTGACAAACTGATCGCAGAAGAGATAGACATCTTCCGTGCAGTTATGAGGTTATAAAATAGTTGTGTTTGACATAAGACAACAAAATTTAGTTTAACTATTTCTACAGATGGGCTGAGAAGAAGTGCAAAGAGGAGAAACTGGACTGCACTGTCCGAAACAAGAGAACTCTTTTGAAAGACTTGCTTCCTCTCATCAGATTCACTTTGATGACGCCAGAGGAGTTCACGAACGTAGTGTGTACTGGAAAATACGAAGGAATTTTGACCTACGCGGAATCCATCTCAGTCTACAAGTACTTGAATGTTGGATCTTCAACGAGGTTAGTCGATGTAAGTCTTTAGTAAACACGATTAAAAGTGATTGGTTTATTTAAAATAGGAAGCGCAAGCGTCTTCCGTCACTTCCATTCAACGTGAAGAAGCGATGCTACGAAAACCTTTACAAAGTTGACGTTTATGAGGCTGGAGTTGGGCATTTTGGTGGTGTAAATTGCCGATATGACTACACAGGAAGTAGCACGACCCATTGCATGTCAACTGTTAGGTAATTTGTATTTGCTGAAGTGTTTCATGTCATGCTGATCCGCTGATGGAAGAGTGACCATATGTGTATTCTTGTTTATCAACAGATTTCGTTCTAACCGGACTATTCAGATGATGGGGATTGAATTGCGCCAACCCACTCAATTAACAGAGAATGCGATTAATTCAACTTATCTTGCTATTACTGATCCTGTATCCGATACTGAATCTGACACTGAATCTGATCCAGAATCTGCTCCTGAAGTTGACCCTGAATCTACTGCTCCAGTACTCTCTGATATCTCTGCGGAGATATATCAGGCCAGGAAATCCTGTTGGTGGAATAGTAGACCAAACGGTATATTCGTGCCAGTGCCGATGTCTTTAGCGAATGGATTTGAGAGTTGTGTTGAGATTGAAGGGAATGTCTACTACAAGATCATACTTAATATTAGGGTAAGTGTTTTTATGCACAGGGTGGTACATAAATCTTTTATGTCCTAAGTCATAGACGAACCGACAAAAAATGAGAGTCAGGGAGTGATCCGTCAGGACAGGGTGTCATGCTCACATAAAAAAGAACTTTGTCAGGGTTGTGGATTCGGATTAAAAACTAGCGGGAGTAAAGGTTTGTTGTGATACAAAAATATTTGGGCGACAGCGCGCAACAGATTCGAATGCGCGACCACTGGGCACTTGTTAGATTTTCCCAATATTTATATCCGGATGAGCTGTGATTGAGGTTAATGAAGAGGTTATGGCCCACCCTGTATAATTTGCGGGTTATTTTATATTTTCTACGCATTGTTTTATTAACATGTCACATTTACATATTACCAATTGAAGGGTGGATCTGGGCAAAGCTCAATCAAGTTAATATCTCCTGGAGTCGGATTGAAATTAGCGAATCGTGCTCAAGTCAATTGTGAAGGAGACGATCTAGAATTCAAGTTCGATATTGATTCGACCCAATGTTTTCGGGAAGACGGTGACGACCACGAAAACCGGAGTTCCGATAACTGCATTTCCACCGGACTAATCAAAGCAATTCACTTCAAAATTTAGCATTTTTGTACTTAGTGATATTGGTCAATCATAGCAGTCAATTTACAACAAAAGTGGTAGATATAGTTAATTAGGATGCAACTAAAGTCGGAATTAGCGGCGCTCGCTGAAATATCAATGTGATGTGATGTGATGTGATATGTAGTGTACTGCGAATTATACATATTATTATCCAAAAAGAAACATTAACTGAACTTTTCGGATTTTATACGTTCATTTCTAGGATAACGAATTTTGATGAAGCCCGTCAGTTTCTCAGTAATTCTTCTCTTGTCGTATTATTACGTGGTTTTTCTGCTTTTTGTTAAATATTTATTCATGTGTTCGAGAGAATGGTTGTCGTCCATGTCATTTACTACGGCTCACTTATTTTATCTGCTAGAAATGTTTTAAGGAAGTAATAAAAGGAATAGTAATTATCATGTCCAAACACGATGGTCTTGTATGCGATTAATTTGTGCATGGAGAAATCAATGATTATCCCGTGTGTACCTATCAATGATGGAGAATATGTTGCGGAAATTAATATTTTTAAATTTTGTTGTGCTATGACGTACAGTCTGGGCTTGCAGTCTGTGTGTTAGCAATTTTATCGTTTGTAGGAATTTTAAAATTGGTTAGGCTGGCCGTACTACTGAAAATTTTAGAACTTGTTTTGAGAATTCGATTGGATTGGATACGTGTTTTATTAAAGTCATCAACTTACCATAAACACCATAAACACACCATAAACATCGTAGATGAATCATTGATTTATCACTGTTCCTACAGTTCTATTTGTACGAATGAGGTCATGAAGAGATGATTTTTGAAAATCTGTCAGTAACATATAGGACCATAAAATAATTTGTATTGGATAAGAAGACTGGCACTGAAGATTCACATCCAGAACTATTTAAATTCCACCAACGTACTTCAATGATGTAAATTTTATGTATCTAAATGGGATTTATTTTCAAGTGCAAATGAGAACCTATTCTTTGCCAATTTTGGTGACGATTCATTTTCGACTAAACTACCACCCGGCACAAGTACATTTCTCTGCGGTTAATATTATAGTCACAATAATAGCAAGATTACGTCGCCAACAAAAATGGCCGAAGCGACGTAAATGTACGTCAGGACTGAAAATTTGGATCAATTAAAAAATTGCACTGTGGAAATAAAAATTCGGAATGGTAAAAACGGGATCTTTCTCTGAAAAATTGAGAAAGGATTTTTACTTTAATATCAAAGACCCATGGGATACCAAAAAAATTTAAAATATATTTTTTAATTGTCCACACTGCAAGTAGTTATTGTAAAAAAAAATGAGAACGACCAAGCACCGTGTGAATCGTACAACAACAAAATAATGCTTTGTGTCCGTATATGAAAAATCTAAAGTTCAGTCAATCACGATTTGTGAACATACACAGATTCAAGTCGAGAAATCTTATATACAGAGCGTTTTTGTCATAAAGGTTCACGTTACATAATATCCCAAACCAAATTTCATTAATTTCTATATCAGAGTAAAATGTACTTAATACATTCTAATATAACAATTTCTTGTAACTAGAATTCCTTTAGAACCAATCAAAAATTGTAATTATATTAAACTAATGTCGATCCAAGGTCACCAAGGTGATTAAATTTATCGTCACTAAAATTAGTGCGACTGTAACATAAATTCTTAAAATGTTAAGCTTGATTACTTGAGTATTGAGCAAGAAATGTTGGAGTTAGTCATAAATACTTTTCTCAGGCGTGACCGTAACATATTGATCACTCAACTTGAGAATCCTGATGCGTTTTGAACGAAGAACCGCGAAACCGGGCGAAGAAATCAACTTCTAGAATATTTCCCTCAAATTCATTCCATTTATTTCCATTCTACGTCAATAGGTTCACAAATTACATTTGAATTTCAAAAGTTTCGTAATTCGCAAAATTTTGGAAATGGATTCCCAAACTGCTGGTTCCACTTTGACCTTGACGTCGGACTGGCGAGTTTCCTGTCCTACAACTCGGGTCAAACATTTACATTTATTGAATTCTGGGAAATTGAGTGATGTGATTTTTTTGGTTGGAGCTACGAAAGAAATAATTCATGCTCACAAATTCATCCTCATCGTCGCATCTCCAGTCTTTGAATCACAATTTGGTGAACGATGGGAGGAGGAAAATGAAATTGAAATTCCAGACGTTTCGCCAAAAGCATTTCAAATGTTCTTGGAGGTAAGAAATAGAATCTTGGAATTTATATAGTGTATAAAAACTATGTTACAGGGTGGTTCATAACACCTTTTACCCCACCTTACAACCTTATTCGTCGCAGAATCAGGGTCGGTTTAGTTTTAAAACACCTGTTTAAAACATATTTTTTATTTTCTTTGTCAAGTTTTTTTTAAAAAAAAAGGACATTGAGTTAAAACAAACAAAAAACAAAAATTGGAAACAACGATTTAAACGATAGTACAAGTAATTCAAAGTCCACATTACCACAAGAAAAGACATAAGCCAAACGATTTCTGAAAAGTTCTCTCAGTTGGCCGGTAAATATTAGTATAATTACCGCCCATTTACTATGTTGACCAAATTGACCATGCGCGGAAATTTTGACTTAAATCGTTTTGTGTTTTCAAACATGTTTTTTTAAGCACGTTTGTTAGTTTGAAACATATGTTTTTTTTTGCACCATAGAAATGCAGAAAATTTTACAAAACATGAAAAAAGACATGTTCTAAAAAATACGTCATCTTTTGTACTTGTGTAAAAAATAGATGTCTTGTTTTTTAATCCCGGGTACAAGAATACGGTAAATCTAACGAGTCATGAAAGAATGATTTCGTTTTTCTAAAATTATTCCAGTATTTGTATGCGGACACATTTTCTGTGACTGAGATTGAAGCCCCGGATGTTCTGTTCTTGGCCCATAAGTACTTGATCAATTGCTTAGTAAGGAAGTGTACGGATCTGTTGACATCCGTCATCAACGTTTCAAACGTTATTCACATTCGTCAGACTGCGACCAAATTCAATGAAAAAAATCTGGAAAATCAAGCAATGGAATTTATTCTCATGTAAGTCCTCTATGTGTATAGTTTACTAAATTAAATATTTCAATTGACAATTATATACATAGTTAATTCAGCAAATGCTTAGAGGGTGTGCTTTAAAAGAAATTAAGTGATTGTATCAGATGCTACTATTCTCAGTGTTTGAAGTATTTCGCTGAAATGACTTACACTTCAGAAATTTAAAGCGTTTGCTAAATTTTGTTCTGACTGACAATGTTTCCCCTCGAATTTTTGTAGGAACGGGAGTGCTGTGTTCGAAGACGATGGATTTCTACAAATTGATATCGGCACACTTTCATCCATTTTGAAAAGTGACGAACTACTGGCAGATGAGATCGTCATTTTCCGTGCAGTTATGAGGTGACAGAGTAATTGTGTTTGATGTAAGAAAACAAAATTTAGTTTAATTATTTTGATAGATGGGCTGAGAACAAGTGCGAAGAGGAGGAACTGGATTGCACTGTCCAAAACAAGAGAATTGTTTTGAAAGATTTGATTCCACTCATCAGGTTCACTTGATGACGTCGCCCGAGTTCACGAATGAAGTGAATATTGGAAAACACGAAGGAATTTTGTCGGACATGGAATCCAACTCAGTCTACAAATACCGGAATGCAGAGTCACCAATGAGGTTAAATCCAGTTTATGGGCTTTATAATAAATCCGGATAAAACTGATTGTGTTGTTTGGACTAGAACACATTTCCCCTCACTTCCATTCAACGTGAACAAAAGACGGAGTGGAAACCTTTACAAGGTTGATGTTTATGAGGGTGGACCTGCAAATTTCAGTAGATTAAATTGCCGATATTATTACTCGAACCGTAACAGCAGGAACAATTGCGAGGCAATCATTAGGTAATAATTTGCTTGATTGAAATACAGAATATGCTAGTCGGTCGAGTAATTTGATCAAATGTTTATTTTAAATTTTTCAATAGATTTTGTTCCGACCGAAAGATATTCTTGCGAGGACTTGAATTGCGTCTATGTACTGATCAGTCAGATGGTTACCTTGCTTTTACGAATTCTCTACCTCCTGTCCCATTAGAATCCGATATCTCCGCATCCATATCCATGTCCGAGGCCGAGACATCATCTCTTCACAATTCAAATGGGAGAACATTGATCGGACAATCCGTGCAATGTCCGACTTTAGAGAATGGATTTCCGCGCGGTGTTCAGATTGAAAAGAATGTCAACTACGATATCAGACTTGTCATTCATGTAAGTCTTTTTATACGTACAGGGTGGTACATAATCCTTTCCCCTCGCTCAACCATAACCGAATCATCGAACTCTGCCAAAAGATGACATTTACCGTTTTTAAAGAGTAAAGGTTCCTCCGATCCTGCGTATGTAGAATCAGCGAAAGGTCCCTCATCCACATCCGTTTTTAAGGAGCTAACAGTTTAAAAAACAGTTTGCTTCTCCATAGAGTGCAATGCGTTGAGAGTAGAAATATTGCTCAGTGGTTACGGTCATGCCAGACACGTTAAGCAAAGTCCTTTTTCAAAATAACCTCATCAAGGGATGATATGAATTTTTTAAACAACCTTCAAATCGGTTTTGTTTATTTTTTAACGTATCTTCTGATAAATAAAAATTGAGTAATCCACAAGTAGATTGCCTCTTACAGCAAGGCATACTTTACATAGATAGTGGATTAGCATCCCGACCAGACTTGGGTCAATTATTTTAAAAATTTAATTACAA
Source organism: Protaphorura quadriocellata (assembly GCA_034698945.1). NCBI lineage: Eukaryota > Metazoa > Arthropoda > Collembola > Poduromorpha > Onychiuridae > Protaphorura > Protaphorura quadriocellata. Next base: position 8,976 of record JAQGCA010003773.1, read on the forward strand.
ATTACACCCTCATTTTCCGATTGTAATTAATTACAAATACATGGAGAAATATCGCAAGTAATTAACCACAATTACAATTACGTGGACAAAAATGGAAAAGTAATTAATTACAATTTAAATTACAATTACGTAATTGTCATTGAGAATGCAATTACAATTACAAATTACAATTCAAATTACTTTCTCCAAATGACGGTTTTATGTCTGTTAACTTCATAGTTACATTTTTGTATTTGATAGTCAAAATTTTAAGTAATTGAAAAAGTAATTGAAAAAAAATATAAATTCAGTTACAAATTACAATTACAATTACACACAATTTCTAAAGAATTTACTTACAATCACAATTAAATACTTCTTCAAAGTATTTAATTACAATTACAATTACGTAATTGTAATCGTATTTTGTAATTGAAATTACAATTAGCAATGTAATTGACCCAAGTCTGATCCCGACCTTAAGTTTGCACGCAACGGATTCAGATGGGCGACAACTCGTTAGTTTTTCGTATCAAACTCCCCGTGGGCGTGGGCTGTAGTTGAAAGGTTGATGAAGAGGTTATAGACCATACTGTAAAATTTTCTGAACATCCTTTTCTTATTAATAACATGTCAAATTGACTAGGATGTACGCATCTCAAACAAATGGTCGACTCCGGGAAACAGATGGGAATTAGCGAATCGTCCCAACGTGATTTGTGCAGAAGGCAATGTAGAATTTGAATTCAATATTTCTTCAACCAAATGTTGTCGGGAAGACTACGATGAAGACTATAGTATAGTTCCTGGAGTGCCAATACCAAACTGCAACTGCATTTCTCACGCACTCATCAAAACAATTCATTTCACAATCTAACATTTTCGTACTTAATATTATTAGTTAATTCTGTGCAACAATCCTGCGCGCGTGGAATGACAGACATGTGAAATATGGGGAGAAGAGTCATTCTTCGGATTATGTAATTAATTATTAACCAATTAATGTCTGTATGGGTGTCAGTCACTGATGAATCAATCAATATGAGATATTTGCTCTGTATTGTATATGCAATGAAGTTGATGGCTTATATTAGTAATTATCCAATTCAAAAAATTAGAATAAAATTGAGTTTCTCTGATTTTGTACTTCTGCGTAATATTTGTGGTTTTTCTTTAAATACCCATTCAAATGTTGGTGGCAGTTGAAAATACGTTATTTTAGCCGTACTTACCAACTACACGAAATTATCGTGACTACTTTCAAAAATGATGATTATAGAGAAATATGTCAGTAACATAAATTCATCTATGAGGATTTTTCATTCTTGGCCGTAACGCGAAATATCCGAACAGAAGTGATATATCATTTGTTTACATCATGTTAATATAAGGTGACGTAGTTTATAATAAAGGTTCCTCTAACTTTACAGACTTTGCAACGGATAGGATTTTTAGAGTCTTCACATGATTTGTTTGTTTTTTGTTTGTTTGTTGTACGGGCTTAAAATCTCTCCAACACATACTTCACACAGATGACATTGGAAAAGAAGTCTTCTGGGCTAACCGTGAGTGCATTAGATGCGACTGATCTAACTACAGCGCGCGTGGGTTAACCATTGTAGTCATTAATTAAGGAGGAAATGCACAATTCAGACTTTTTTCTATTCACTAACCTTATCCTGAAGTAGGAATTTTACGGTGACATGCGGGCGCAAGGATTATTTATAGAAATTCACAAGGGAAAATCTCCCAAGCCGGAAATCGTCGTTGAAAAACAAACCAGGAATTCCTGATTACATTGTGTACAATCCAGTAAATAGATGAGATGAGTGAGGAGGTCAGACGTTAATGAATCAATTCTTGTAGACATATTGATTGTGCGATACTCACAAGTCACCACACGTGCACAAATTTATCAATTTTTTTTAAATACTAAACTTTTATTCAGTCGCTGTCTTCCATACAAAGATTGCCCAATGGACACAGAATACAAATAAATGGTTATTTATTTAACAATAAATCATGCTGTTTAAATAGAATACTACGCGTAGCACTGGAAAGAAACTACAGAAATAATTTCTAGTATTTCGCTCTAACGATAAGAACTAATACTTTAGATTTGCAGTGACCTATATATTATTAGTACTTATAACAATAACGTTAGGCCCTGGTTAATCTGTGCTGTACCGAATTTACATTAGAGGAGTTGGTCACAAAAAAACTGTTATTAAGAATGACGGTAACATAGCAATCACTTGTTTTGATACATTTGAACGAAGAACCGGGAAACAGTCCGACGAAAT
>JAQGCA010003774.1:0-11257 GCA_034698945.1 Protaphorura quadriocellata
GTAATTACCTTGCGGTAATTACCAAATCGGCTTTAAATTAGCGGTAATTACCAAGGTAATTACCAATGGTAATTACCAAGATAATTACCAATGGTAATTACCTTAAGGTAATTACCGACGAACCCTGGTTGTGCGGTGACAGAATTCAGATATCACAAATTCTTAATCTACTCGAGAGAAAGCCCTCCAACCCTGCCAATTGCCAAAAGCAAGCTCAGAATACAATTCTTTTAAAGAATGCATTATTACTTCACTATATCAACACACTGAACCTAATACCGAAGGTCAGATAACCGCCATCGGGCATACTATTGGTTTTGATAGATGGGATACTTTATTGGATTATGAAAGCAAAAGAGGGAAAACCCCTTGAGTACCGAAGGTTTAAAACCTCACATATAAAAACGTCGGCCCGGGATACTTCCGACCCGAGAGATTGAACCCCGTATTGATTGATTGATTGATTAATTTTGTTTATTTATGTATATGTCGTATGTTCCATTACCATTACAGATTTTTCAAGCAAGAACACGATACTACTAGTGTACGAGAAAATAATACTTAAGAACTAAAATGAAGTAAATGTTAAACATAATCATTAATCATAATTTTTCGTTAAATCAATTTTCAATCAGTACACATCGTTTATCATGGACGGGCCAGGTCAAAGGTCAATTTCAGAATATCATCGGCTTATAACAAAAACTAGCCATTATCATCAAATACCTGACAAACAATTTTTGAAAAGTCGACAATTAGTGAACGTTCATTGGTTTGAAAAATGAGATTCAACTTGTGCACTCTTATTCAAATGACAAATTGACCTAATAAGATACACTGGATTCTTTTATATAGTACTCGAGTCGAGTAAAGTTCGAGAGTTCGACTCGACTCGATTCTTTCGAGTTAAGACAGCCATTAAGGTCTGCTTTATGCTTTATTTGGCGATTTATCTGTGTTTTTCTCAGTTGACCATTTCCGCTAAGCTGTCTGTTTCTCCCAGGGTGTACAAAAACGATGGTTTTTTTATAAAAAAAAAACCAAAAACGCAAGATTTTTTTTATTTAAATCGGATTTTTTTTATTTAAATCAAATATTGATTTTTTTGAGGAGCAATATAAACCATGATTTTTTTGGTTTAAATCATGGTTTGTTTGATTTAAATCATGATTTTTTTATTTAAATCAACTGAGAAATTTTTTATGGTGACTCCCAATGATGTCAGGACGGATGTCCTACGAAATCACTACTTAAATTCCAAGGGTTCCACTGTAAAAAAAAATTAAATCTGGAGACTTGACGAAAAAACCAAATCGTTGAAGGGGGAACGGACTTTGTTTTTCCGATCGTCGAGCCGACCGACTGGATGACTGGAAGGCCAAAAACTACGAAATTTGCTAAAATAAAAATTTGATAAATCCAAAGATTCAGCGTAACTTTGATGCCTTGAAATCCAAACTGGAAACCGCAGAACTTCATATATTATGTTAAAAATTGTTTCGAATTCCGAACTGTCAAACACACTTTTCAAGTTCCAAACCCCAATACACGTAGCCAAAACAAATTTGTGAGCTTCAGGTTCTTCAAATCGCATGTCTCGGGCAATGATATCAAAATTGGAGTGGAGGAACAGACAGCTTAGCGGAAATGGTCAACCGAGAAAAACACATGCAGGTAAATCGCCATGCCAGTTTGTTGACAAAGCAGACCTTAAGGACGAACTCCCCCCGATTTTGCATGCAAACTTACCTTTCAACGAAATTCAGGAAGTTAGGCTTCATTTCTCGACGGATTATCAAAAAAAAATTTTGTTATTTTCCTGGACATCCGGAGCGGGTCCGATTTTTATTGGCGAGTTGAAATTCACACACGATGCACTTCAAAAATCAAATTTTGAAAAAAGAACCGACTGACGGGAAATTTTGAGCTGGGAATGCCCGATGGACAAATGTTTCTCAACTTCAGGTCAAACATAAAATACTCGTTCTTCGTAAATTCGCAGATGTTAACGCCAAACCAAAAAATTAGCAAGTACCAAATCACTGACTGAATGTATTTTAATTGTATTTCGAATCGTATGAGTTACTTTCGGTTGAAGGAAGGTTCATCTACGCATGCTCCAATATTTAGTGCTAATTGCAATCTAATTTATTCGCACTTGCTAAAATGCAAGGATTTTAAACAAGCTAATCAATCCTATTTCTAGGATAGCCAGTTACTTGTTTGAAAAAAAGTAAACAAGCATTATTTCACTCTGGGCTCACTCTGTACAAATTGGCCATGCCATTGACAAAGGAGCCCAATGCTAAATTCCCATCTGAAATTGAATTAATTGTGTCCGGATACATCATGCCTTGCATGTAAATTGTGCGAAAACGCCATAACAACCTTACCGGACATGAAAAAGTGTCAGAAGTGAAATTTTGTAACGGCTCTCCAGTAACTGACTATCCTAGTAGTAGAATTGATTAGCTTGTGCAAAATCCTTGCTAAAATGTGCCAATTCTTTGGTTTATGCCGTAATATCTGCAAATTTTCCGAAGAACGAGTATTTTATGTTTGACCTGAAGTTTGACATTTGTCCATCGGTAACCCAGCTCAAAATTTCCCGTCCGTCGGTTCTTTTTTCAAAATTTTATTTTTGAAGTGCATCGTGTGTGAATTTCGACCCGCCAATAAAAATCGGACCCGCTCCGGATGTCCAGGAAAATAAAAAAATAAAACTTTTGAAAATCCGTCGAGAAATGAAGCCTAACTTCCTGAATTTCGTTGAAAGGTAAATATGCATGCAAAATCGGGGGGAGATGGTCCTTAAATACTCCGAAAGGAAAAAGGAACGAAAAACTCTGTTTTGTGAACTAACATACGTTAGTTAGTATACCATAATTAACCGTTGAACTTGTCGGAATACTCATTTGTTTTAATTCATTTAACTTTTTTCAATTTTATTGAATGATTTCTGTGTAAATTTTAATGAACTACCTTGACATTTCTTTTAATGTTTCAAAAATAATTTGACTAAAAATAAAACACCCCAAGGAATTGGAATCCTCTGAGAAGTTCTTCAAGAAACTAACAGGGTTATAAACAATTATTTCAAAAAATCAGGAATTTAAAATAATATCTAATTAAATTAAATGTTTTCAAACCATTGAAGTCATGGATATTTGTGAACGTTAAATAGAAGAGGGAAGACGTTGCTGATTTTCTTGGAATAATAGCTGTTATTCAATTTTCTCTTCCTTCCTTTGTAAATTGAATAAAAGATAATTCCAAGAAAATCAGTCGTGTCATCCGTGTATTTGTTTTTAACTATTTAACGTTCGAAATATTCAAATTATTGAAATTCGAAACAAATCAGTAAAACTTTGAACCCAGAATTTTTCAAATTATCCAAAAAAGAAATCTTCCAGACAAAGAATGTCGGCTGATCCATTCTGAATAAAGGTCATGGGTCACTAATCGTCAGTGCGGAATAAATTCTTAGAACTTTTATAGAGAAAGTAAACAGTTAGGAATGAGACATTAGCGTTAAGTGAAACATTTCAACGTGGTTTTTAACCGTCTCGAAATGTCTTCACTTCTTCCTTGCTGTATGCACGGCGGCACGTAACCTCTGCACCCCCTCCCCCCCCCCCCCGCCTCGCAATCTGGAAGAGTCGGACAAAATGTGAGATATGAATTTTGTAGAGAATAGAGAATCATATGAATGAAGGTTCTAGGGAGCTATTCCGCTTGAAATTCCGACCACTGTAGCTGACGCTGACGCTGACGTGCGTTTAAGTAATAATCGGCAAGAAAAAACGGATTTTTGAGGGGCGTAACACCCTGCCCTGTGCATCAAAAGGTTTAAAATTAATTACGTACAAATTCCGTTAATACAAACACTTATTTGGATGCTTTACAATCTGGACGGACACCCGGGTCTCCTACCTAAAGCATTAATGAATATATAATATGTCATTATTAAGACTAAAATAATTTACATGAAGAAGGAGCCGGAGAATTACAAGAGGACTCGGATGACATGTCGGAGAATTGTAATTCATCTTTCAAAATACTCAGTTGATTCAGAACAAAATTGAATTTATCCGTGGCACTCCCAAAGCCAATTTTAATTGTGGCTCCCCTATCATCTTTGTATGAAATTCCCAAATTTTCTGGATCGTACTCGACTTCTGGCGACACGCTTCTCACAGTCGATAAATGTCTAAAGTCCTTGGCATTTTTGTAATTTTTGTCTTCAAACAATATCCCTGTATGTTTCACAGTTAAAAACACTTCACGGGGTTCACCATTTATCAAAACTGAACTAACTTCAAATTCTTCATGTCTATCTAAGGCTTCCATTTTGTTTAGCCTTTCTTTTCTAGCTCTGATTAGTTGAATGAAGCTATCGACCTTCTCTCTAGGCACGCCGTACACCAAGTCACTTTTTCCCCCCATTCTACCTGATTTGTATATTTTTTATGACAGACAAATATTCTAATTTTGATTTATTTCCTGGACTCAGATTTCTGATTTCTGGAATTTAAGGGATAATCTCTAAAGTTCAAAAACGATCCAGAAACCCGCGTCCACCTCTCTCTTTCTATCAAGTCAATAAGGAGAGTTTCCCGGCTCTATAGCGTGTAAGCCATGTGACGCATAGCACTGCATAGCCATTTGGCTGGTACATTACATTACAGAGGTCCGGAGAAACTCACTTAAAAATTTGGTACGCTTGCAGCTTCGTGTTGATTTTCACGGGGGTCAGATATTATTTAAAGTGAATTTCTTGCTATTTTCTAAAAATATAACCGAACATGAAAAAATTAATGGAACGAAGTTAGTTAAAGGTTAAAGTTTGCTGTAATGTTAAAGTGCACGGAAGATTTCAGATGTACCATTCAGACCGCACTGCCATCTCCGGGATATTTGCTTCAACTATAACTCTCCTATACACTATACAGCCAGTCGAACGTAGTACAGGGTGGCGCAAAAACTTTATCTCCTATCCAGCACTGCACTGGGGGAATGGGAGAAAACTAGATAAGCATTTTGTAGACTACACGAGTTCGTAACAAAGGGTGTAGGGAGCCATTCCGTTTGAAAATACGATGAGCGTAGCGCCGCTATACTGTCGAGAGTCTAAGTAAAAATTGGCATGAAAAGAAGCGATTTTGTACGGTGTATCAAATATGTCACGCAGTCACGCGCAGTGTATGTTTAGTAAAATCCACCAATCATAGTATAGATTTACGATTTATCAGATGTTGCTCGCTCAGTTTAGTGAAGTTCTTTTATTCAAGTCAAGAAGTTAAGAATAAACTGTTGTCAAAATGCGGACCTTCTTTCCGAAAAATAAATGAAATAAGAAAGAAGTATTTTTTTACATCAGAAGTCATCAAATAAATGGGTTAATTTAGGTTTGGAAAAAGTTGGTCTCTTATTGGCAACGAATTTCGAGGAAACAAACTGCGGTATATTAAGATTTTCTGTGAAAGCCATATTATTTCAAACCGGCAAAACAATATTTCCAAAAATTCAAAGCAAGAGAGGAAAACTAATTTACCCGCTTTAGGTGAAAATTGTTCATGAATTAGTCTCTTTAATCGAACTCTAGTTAAGAGCTCGTCAGTGCCGTTACGAACATGATTTTTAAGCGGAGCGGGTTTCTGCAGCTTCTATAAGATTTTCAACATAACACAGGTTTTGTCCCATTTCCCACGTTTGGACTGCAAGGCAAGACGGTTATGCGACACCCTGTATATTTTTAGGTAGCATGTCCTGGGATAATTCATTAGTTGAAATAATTATTTAATGCCCGACGGAACTTTGTCCTCGCACTGTGATAATTTAGCCATGGGTTGACTTGACTTAACTTGAATAGAGATTTAGCAGCTTTAGCTATTTCGCCATGTAACAATTTGTTTAGTCCACCGCGCCGTTAAATGTCACCTCAAGATTTTTGAGAAAAATAGACAAAGAAGTTGTCTACACCACTTACTTATCACTTAACAGTTTCTCGGTATTTATTAAATTAATCACAATATAATAACATAACACGACCTGTAATTAAAATTAAATCCAAACGACAAGAAGGTCATGTTCAACAACCGTCTGACATCTGAAATGACGCAAATGCATGTCACTAAAATCACAAAACGCAATCTTATCCCTGGAATCTAAGAAAACAACAACACCCAAATTCAAACTCGGGGATAATGATCAAATACATGAACACTAAATTCGAATTATTAAAAAGGAACACACAATTCTAAAATTAAAACCAGTAATAATAAGAAAAAATTTCAATGGTCCCGAAGTAAGGAAGGACTTAACAATTCTACTCATAAATGGTACACATGGCATGGGTGGAATTGAATGGAATGTTTAAGATGGGCGAATAATAAATCTCATGGACTCAACTCTAATTATAGGTTACGAACATTGTCCTAAATATATTAGGAAGTTTAGAAAAATAGCCTCCACCCTAGTGTTATTCAGAATTATTAAATCTTTGAACTTCTTAGTACACTAGAATACACACTCTAATCTTAAATATTAATTACTGGATAATAATAATAAATGTCACAAAGAATTAAGCAGCCCTCAGCATTTCGATTGGTCAGTATGGTTCAATTCGGATTACAATACGAGACATTGGCATCCTAAATAATTCACGATTAATTTATCAATTTAAATTACTCAATTCTTAAAACAAAACAAACACTGGCACACATGGTTTTAACCTAAAATTAAATAACAACCATCACATACTAAATTCCTTCAAATCTCTATATTTTCGTTTCGTGGAAATCTCGGAATGACATGGAAGAAATTATATAAATCCTACCTGCGGATCACGGACAATGGTGACGACGTTCACTTCAATTGCATGATTCGGAGCACTGACAGGTTACGCTTCAAATTGTGTTATTTTTGGTCAATTTTTTAACTTCTGACTATGTAAAACTCACAATACCGACTCAAAAGACTACACACGGAAGTTATATCCAGTGTCCTACCTAAACAATGGTCGACCGATTTCCCGTCACATACAATTTTTAGTTTAAGGTAGAAAAATCCATGCAAAAATGAAAGAATTTAGAAATAACTATTTCTGCCAGTGAAACCGGAAAAGGACACTCAAAATAACGAATCCTGAACGCCTTTGCAGGGTGTGAGTTTTACATATCAATATCAAGAGGGTTCTTTGTTAGACCTAAACCTAAACCTTTTTAGGGAATTCCCAAATCTGAGATTCCGACGATGGCGAACAAGTCTCTAAAGTAAGTTCATTTTTTCCGGAAATTGTTGTGATTGTTAGACACTTTCCTTGGAGTTGAAGTGTGGAGTCTTTGTACTCCCATTTGTCTTCCGGAGTTGCATTTTCACAGTTGACCATTTCAATTCTACTTTTGTCTGATTTCGTTGTCGCACACTCAACCTCACGCCGAAGTTCTCCTTCGTTTGTCAGGAAAAATGTCTAGAAATAAAAGAATAATAAGCAAATTAATTAACATTCACCCAAAGGAACAGTACAATTTATCGTTCGTCGGAATAATTCGACCAAGTAGTACCAAATACCAACTATTCGCTTATTCGGTGTAGAATTATATTTACCTGGCTTGGGTATGCTTGTGGATGACAAGGATATACATCTAGTCTGTAGTCCGCCGTGTCCGGGTGTTGCATATTGTCTAAGCATTGATTCGTCCCCGTATTCTTAACCTGTAGAATTTTTACCATTTTAAAATAATGTACATAATAAGTGTAATCCCAAGGATTAAAATAAGAACTGTCGTCAACCTACCTGGCCTACATGACTAGAACCTTTATCCAATCGAAACTTTTCCTTGAAAACGTTCTCCAGGTACCATTCAAAGCTTTTACATTTCATCCGTTTCTTAAACTCAAGGCGTTTGGTCACATCTCCGTAGTTCGCAGTCTAAAATTATTAAAAACATACATATCTGTATTATAAAATTTGACAAGAATTTTGAGATCAAGTTTTTTTTTACCTTCAACTCAGGACGGTGATGGAAAAAATATTCTTTATAGTCTTCCATCCAGACTTCTGCAAGTCTTGCAGTATTCAAACCGTGAGAATCAATATTTCCAGGGAATGTGTAAGGATGAAAGCTACGGAAGATATGACCAACTCTTGAGCAAGGAATGATTTCAACGGATCCACCGCATTGCCATACCTGGACAAAAATTACAAACAAATTATAACTGTGAGAAACAAAATCAAACTTCAAGGAAATAAAAGATACCTGATCTGGGCAAGGAGGGCGAGGAACGAGGAATTATTTAGAAATCAGTATTTACCCGAAAAGACATCTCTAGATTTTCTCCACCCCATAACTGCATGTCCGAGTCGTAGGATCCAATCTCCCAGAAATATTTACGATCAATGGCGAAAAGCCCACCTGCCATGGTGGGGGTCCGAGTCGGAGAATGATGATGAGCTTTCCGTTTGGCTTCGTAACTCGGAATATTAATCCAAGTAAAATGACCACTCCAACTAAATCCACCAATTTGGAAAAACTCTCCATTCCCATGATAATACTCCAAAGTCCTCTCATCTATTTTTAAATTAGCAATTATAAGCATCGACAATAAAGATTGAAATATAATGACTCACCAATCACATCAATGATAGGGCACACAACAGCCGTCCGCTCGTCTTTGATCCTCTGCAACATTGGCTCCAGCCTTAATTGAAAAAATGTGTATTAAGTAAGTACGAGGAATCAGTACTTAAAAAAATCTCTAGTGTAAAAAATCCATACTACGAAAAATTAACGAAGTCGAGCTACAAAAAACTGTACTACGACCAAAATCAATTAAAAAAATAAATAAGAATTACCATGCATCTCCAGATTCACAATGAGCGTCTAAGAAAACGATGACTTGTCCAACGGCCAAATGAGCCCCAATCATTCTAGCTCGAATGAGTCCAGACCTCTTGAGCAATTTGACAAGGCGAACTTTACCGGGAGGGAATTTAGTAGCCAAATATCTTTCTAATTTCCCCTTGAGTTCTCGTTTGTCACTGAAATCATCCACAAGAATGATTTCTCTGATTAAATGAGCCGGACTTTTATTGATCACACTATGGATCGTGCGAATCAGACTAGAAAAGGCTTCATTGGTGTAGATTATCACAACGCTCGCGTCTGGAAGAACTTTGTCGTACTCCACGTATTTGCAACTGAAACAAACCAAGCATAAACTAATCAGTCAAAAATAAAATATCATCGAACAGAGTGGTTCAGAAACATTACTACTCTTGCAGCCATTACGGGAGCAGTCAGAGAAAACTGAAGACATGTATTTTGTACATAATTATAGCGAATATAAAAAAAAACATTATTGGGTTCTACTCTCTGGACTTGTTATCCATCCTGAATTCAGATTTTCAGATATCAGACATTTTTCGTCCCATGATGGTTTATCGTCTATTTCTGCTAGTGAGAAAGCCTCCAACCCTAACCCTGCTAAGGAGGTTCAGATATTCACCTCATTTTGACGAATGCACTGCTCTAACTACACACTTTCTTGGGTCTGGTTGTTTAGAATAATACATATAAAAATTCCATTCATTTCATTTTTGAAAATAATATATTTGACTTACGTTTTCTCTCTGGTGTCTGGAATGGTACGATTGACTGAGATCATTTCACTCAACAATCGATTGAAGGCCTCTTTTTTTAAAATCTCTGCAGCAACTGATTTTTGGAATTCTGGAACATAAGCCTTGAGTCCACCTTCACCTAAATCTTTGACAACTCTTTTGGCATCTTCTCTAATTTCTTCATCGTAATCGTCCACTTCCGTATTTCTTTTCTGTGCTAAATCCACTTCGTTGTATTTGTAGTCTTCCAGAACTGGAATTAGAAATTCGTCCATATTTTCATTCTCTACTTTTTTTCTAATAATTTCTTCGTCCACATGAACATCGACTTTTTCAGGTTCTTCAAGAATCGCATCTTCAGCCTTGATTAATTGATAATGACCTATGCTTGGACCATCAACCCCTGACCTCGTCGTTGACCCAGAACGCTTCCATAAAATGAGTGTCAAGACAAATAAGAGAACAATTCCCCCTTTGAGCAAGTCTGCCCGACGTCGACGTGTGAAGAGACCAGAGAGGAAGATTGACATGATTGATTACTGATTAGTGATTAGTGATCAGTGTATTTGCTTCTATAATGTCGGGGTGAGGGTAAGGTCGGTTCGTTTCTTTTTAATTCGGATTTTATTAGTGCGAGGCTTGATGGATGATGCAGTGGAAATCAACATCAGTACTTTGGCGGGTGATCAGTGCTTGATTGTCTTCAGAGTTTGGTCTTTCGTGTATATTTTACATTAAGAATCCCATGGTCGGTCGGTTGGAAGTAACTGATTAATTTACACTCATTCTGTCCAATAGGAGACTGAAATAAAAAAATTAATATATTAATATATTGTCCACTTCAAATTCCAATTCCGATTAAAGACTCAAATTAAAAACTGTATAATTTTGTTCAAACATCCATTTAAAAAATTCTTTAGAATCCAAACATTACCTATACCTTTGACACTGATTGTCGTCTAGTCCGACCTGTCGATGACCCCGACCCCACGATTTAAATATTTATGTTACAAACAACTTGACCTCATGACCTGTACAATGGTCACGTCGTTCGTGTTCGAATCCGTAAATCAAGCACACAAGTCTGGCTGGATACGACGCAGAACTACGTATATTTTTAAATTTTAATACAAAATTCGAATTACTTGTCTGTCTTGTCTTCCAAATTTCAACTTTTGACTTTTTTTATATTTTCAATCTGCGGTCAATTGGAAGAAGTGTCAATTCAAATCCTTCCCTCAATAACTCAAGGGGCGGAGTTTGAAATTTGAGACGTGGCTTTTTTTAACAGCAAAATTGTGAGAGTGGGAGATTCTTGTCGGTCTTGTCTCTTTGCTTTGCTTTGCTTTGTTTGCTTTTTGCATAATTACTAAATCTCACAAATCTGAATGTTTCGTGCCAACGTTCGTTAAATAACAGTTACGGCGTTCTGACTGGATCTGAACCGACAAACTATCCTGGCTAAACTATCCTGACTATCTTAACTATCCGATCGAAATTCTTACGAATTTTTATGTATTGTGTAAGAGAGGAGGTTCGTTTGTTGGAATGGAAGGTTGGAACAGTTCTATAACAAAATTTAATTTGTATTCTGTGTCTATATGGGCAATTTTCGATGGAAAACGGAGACTG
>JAQGCA010003775.1:0-11256 GCA_034698945.1 Protaphorura quadriocellata
AAATCGAAAGTATGCAGTATCACGGTCTCCAAAACAGTATAGTACTGCTCAAAGCAGTACCTCTGGTCACCCTAGTTAAACACAGTCGAAAAAAATTTTGGCCTCCGGCGGCCGCTCCGCGGGGACCGGCGCAAGCGCCGGGCTTACACCCCGGCAAATCTCGTCGACGGACACCCCCCCTGACTCCCGGACTAGTTGTTCTATGCCGGGGGTCCGTGGGGTGTTAGACCCCTAAAATTTTTAGAGGGAAACGAGACCCGAAATTTTTAAAAGAAATTCAGACCCCTACAATATTCTTGGGGGTCTAAAATTAGCCGAATACGGTCAAATCCGATTATCACTTTTGTGATTCAAGTTTAGAAAAAATTGCAAAAAAATCCGCCATTTTTTCGTGTAAAATTTCGAATGCATATATGTGTCGCTCCATGCCCTCTATAATTAAGAAACCCCAAAAAATTTGGGCTACGGTCCGGCGGCCTGTCCGCGGGGGCGGGGACCGCCGTAAGGGGCTGGTGTCCGGCCCGGACAAATTTTTTTTTACCTCAAAGAATTCCTCTACCTTAGACCCCCCCTGAATTCTACCCTTTGTCTATCTGTGACCTCGTATCTTTAGTGACATTGTGCATGATTTCTGCAATCTGCAATGAAAATTGGAGTTTAGTTTATCACTATCTTAATTCTTTTTCCTGCAGGTGTCACAGGAAATGTCAACTCGGAAGAATGGTCGTCGATGTTTCCTATCTACCAATAACGGTTCCAATTACAAACCAACGCGACAATTGTACAACAACGGATATAACAACTTGCACACACCTCCACATCCGGGACATCATCAGGTCAACTCTCCTAGTCCTTCAACGATCAACTGGAATCATAACCATTCAGCATCTTTGGACATGTTCTCGTCTAGCCCACCAAATCAATATTCAATGTACGGTTTGGCAAAGTTTTCACCTCCAAAGTATGGCTATGGAACATCCTCAAAATGGAGTACTACAATTACTCACCCTTCTTATGGGACCTCAATTCCACCAGGTAAAGGTGATAAATATCATTGGTTTAACAGTGGTAAAGCGGCGGTCAAAGCATAAATCGGCCTTTTTACTTTCTCACGTTTTTTGGACTTTTACTTGTTATTGAATGTGAGCATTTATGTATTTAAGTGTTCAAGTATCTATCCAGTGATGATGATGATCCAGCCAAATTTTAGTTTTAGTATTAGTGTAGTCCATTCTGACGATAGACAAATCCATTCATCAGTGGTACTCCTTATTAACATATTTGACTGGTAACTGAAACTGACTCCATCGGTAACCATAAAATCTCTGCTTCGCGTGGTTAGCATGTGCGAACCAACACTAACTCTAGTTCAAATGATTCAAGGAACAAAAAGTTTTAATTTTAAGTTAGTCTTCTGGATTTGATTCAATGATTGAGCCAGTTGAATTTAATGGTGGTGTTTTAATAACTAATAGTCCACATATTAAATTAACTGTGAAGTCAATGAGTCGAGTTTTAATTTTTGGACCCAAGACAAATCTTCATCGAACTTAATGTTTAACCTTTTCTTAAGTACAAAACTGTTTACTATTTTATAATCACAACATTTCTAGTCGACCATTTCGTTTTTATTGAGGTGTTTTAATGAGATATTTTATGTGTTGCATAATATTAATTTTAAAAAGTGATATCGTTAATCCCTACTTTTAGCTTATTCCAAGAACCATATACTCGATAAAATGTACTGTCACTGCTGTCAGAAGCATAATTTGAATTTGTGGTTGCCTTTGCTGTATTTTAATTATATACTAAGCCGTACCACTGATGAATGGATTTCAAATAAGATGAATAAAATAATAAGGTTTTATAAATTATATAAGTTTGACTACAAAACCGTAAAGTTTACTTGAGGAACATAGAATAATATTTAGAAACTAATATTTTTGTTGCTCGCTAAATAAGATTTGTGTCGCAGGCAAGAGGTGAACTTTTATTTAGCTCCGCCTGTCAGAGCTGTCGCCTGAAATTTTTAAGCGAGAAAGTCTAGCTCTAGCTTCAATACTTTTTGTTATGCCATGATTCAGTTATTTAAACCGGAACGTAGGGAGGAATCATCATCACATTATAAAATTAATTGAATAAAATAAACTATTGCATATTGAAGATTGGATTGCAAAATTTCCGATTGAATTATTTTCTAAGTTGAACGAACCAAAGTTTTGGTATTCGTTTTCATTCGTTAAACCAAGAACATTCTCTTTTACTATGCATGTGATTTTGAGCGATTTTATTCAAGCAGCATTTCCTTTTTAATTAGGGCCAGGGCTCTCAACAATTCAGTATTCTGATTAAATATTTTAATATGCTTTAAGTGAGTCAAAACTCGAACAAGAATACTAAAATCCTTGCCTTGAGCAAATCCTAGAAAAATCAATTCTCCAGAGCGACCTGTGATCAAAGGACTGCATTCACCAAATTGACTGATTCCTGTTCTTGATCCTCCTCACTTACCACAAGATTAAAGGAAATGTTTTTTGATCTTAACTAATAACTAATTGATACGACGAGGTGAACCCAATATTTCAAATGAGTGTTCGTTCACCTCTATTTTACCAAATGACTGGGTCTCGTTCTCGTCTAGTCGTCCATCGTCTCTTAACGATTTGTAACTTCATAGTAACTATTAAATTAGAGCGAAGCATTAAAAATGTTTATGCAGCGTACTTAACTACCTTATAAATTAATATTTATTCTAGACTAAAGAATTATAAATTGTACCGGTGAAACTTGTTTTCATAGATAATAGCACTGCGCCCAAATTCAAAAGCACTCAGAAATTTGTCAATTAGTTTGTGTTAATGTTATGATATTAAATTATTTAAATATAATCGACTGGATAAAAAAAAAGGTTAAAGGCCCTAGAGGTAATTCTCAAACCTAACTCATGTGCAGTAGCAGTCGCTGCATAGTAGTATTTATAAGGAAATCGTTGTTAGTGAATAAAATTGTACACTGCTGGTTTCCAGAATTGAGTTGCATGTATGCTTAAAATTCATAAATCATTTGACACAAATATATTTTAAAACTGATAGCCAATTTACTTCACATGGATTTAGTAGTACAATTTTACAAATAGCTGCATCCGCGGTGTAAGGTTCCACGAACATCAAAATGAGTCAATAACATCATCGAATCACCTCAGTTATCCTCCAAGCTGACGCATTTTCAGTTGAATAACTGAACCTTTGAGCGAGAGATCGAGAGATGTATTCCTGAACAGCCCTAATGACTGTAATGACTCGACTGGTCGGAAAATGATACAGATGAAACTGGTGAAACCAAAGATAAACCCCCGGTTTAAGAATTCTTTGCTAACTTATAAAGGGTAAAAATGGCCAAGTACAATGATGTGCCGTGTAGGAGTAAAATTGGTGGGGCTAAAACTAACCTGACGTGAGTTTCGAAATAGTGTTGCTTACCAAGAATTAATCTTTGAAAAAAACTTGACAAAAAGTAACAAATAATGTGAACGGTGAAGATTGATTCAGACAAGGAAGCATGCTACTAGTAGGTGGTCAAAGTGTATTCTATATACCCAACGTCAATCAATTCAAATCAACCTTGGATGACAGTACTTTACATAAAAAATTATTCATTTTCTGAAAGTTAAACTTAGCTATTTTTGACCTGCTCGACGTTAGACGTCAACGTAATACTATTCCAGTTAAAAGTTTCAACCTTACTCTTACCAATAGTGCCTCAAAATAAATTATTAGTTCTAGTCATTTTAGTACATTAAATCTTCCTTAAAGTCAAAGTCCGAAAGTGTCTGTTTTTCCTGACAGAAAGTATTCATTTTTGATGGAATTCGGTCAGACATAATGTGCAACTCCAGGATCCTTCTGGCGGAGCATCCAATGGTGGCATCAAGCAATACTGCAAGGGAGTTGAAAATAGTAGAAAATTAAATTTCAAGTACGCGTACGGTCGGGACGCGAACAAAGGACTGAGTCCTTCATAGCTTAAAACATTTGTTACTGCCTCAGAAAATCGAAATAGTCGAAGGGGTCAGCACTTGCTGGTTTATGTTTATTCAATTTATTAATCTTACCATATGGTAGCCGCGGTCACAATCGTCACAGAATAGTAGCTGGTCCTACAACACCACATACATATTAACGATGTATTTATACAAATACTTGGAAATTGGAATTATAATGTTCAACTTACATCGTTGTCGGATGTTCCACAAATTGAGCAACATTTACACTCAATACATTGCCATCTGTATTTCTTCACAGAAATGATCATATTTGCAGTGAATTGAAGACAAGTTGGATGACCTGAAACAACGAAAATTTATATTTTTCAATCTCCCGTTCTAATCTCTATAGCTAATCAAATTAATTTTGTATACCTGATCGACCACAATCCGAGCAAGAGACTAATTCCTCCGCAGTGCCGGACTTCTTATTCTCAGCCGCATCCCCTAAACAGAAGTCACAGTACGGAGAGGGTTGAACTCTTGGTCGCATATTATCCAAGGGTTTTTTCTCATTCGACGATTCTTCCAAGGGTGGTGTATCAGTTGCCCTAGGGAGTCCCGGAAGCAAAGGTGTTGGAATTAAAGGTGGGGATTCACCCCTTCTAGGAGGGAGATTCATTTGTCCATGATTTGGAGGTGGCTGTTGCTGTGGGATCAGATGAGGTGGTGGAGGATGATGTAATGAATGTGGCATATGAGGAGGTGGCATTAATTCTCCAGAATGTTGACCCCCTGACAAATGCATCAATTGATGTGGAGATGGTTGTTGAGGTTGCAATGTTGGTGGTTGAAGTTGTATGTGTTGGTGTTGAGGATGAAGAATTGGTGGAGGCAATGAGGTTGGTGTTCTATGACGTCGGCCTGCAAACAATTTAGAAGCTTTGTATAGACAGTTTCTGGCCCATGCTAAACTAAATGGGAATCAAGAAAGTAAGTGACGAAAATTGGATTCCACAAACAATTTGGACTAACCTTCTCCTATATACGGAATCACATTGACATTGACTGAAACAATGGAACTGAACAGAAATCTCTGCTCAGAGTTGTTGCAAAGGTTGTGTATGATCAGTACATGAGTCCTAGGTAGTCCAAACTGTCTGTTTAACTCAAGAAACAATTTACTAAAGCAAAGTCACCAGCAGCAACCCCAAAAACGACATAATTTTACGTACAATACAATGCAATCACAATTCCAATTATTCCAGAGCGAACTATGCTTTTTATGGAACCACATTTCCTGCGGAATGTATAAAGTGATTGAGAAGAAAATTCTTGTCCAATGAACATGATATTTCATTATTTCGCTCTTTCATGATCGAGTTTATTCCATTTTTAGAACTCGTCAGATGTAACAATAAAAATCACCAGAAATAGTGACCTTATACTTAAGTAATTGCGATTCTCGTAAAATTGTACAAAACTATCCGACCAAGTACAAACAACATTTCACTTTCACTAGACAATGACAAGGTACTATTCATATCAAGGTTTGCCCATAAGCCCTTGTGACTGAACTCTTTGGGATATTGCCCCCAAACCCACTGAATTCCTAACCGTACTAAAAGTGAGTCACCATTGCCGCATTTCGTTGTCATTCATGTTCGATTATAGTAAAGTATTGTTAGATAAAATTCGGGGACCCGGCACCCGGCCATATCTTAGCAGCTCATAAAATAAACAGAACAGATGACTTAAAGTCAAACATAATCACTTATCAGTCAGTCATACAAGTTAAAATTAAAGCAGTCGGGCATTTCACGTTTGAGTGACCTCGTTAATACCACCAACACTGGACTAGTTTAATAACGTTCTTCTCCTTTATCGCGTGTCGGTCCCAACGACGGACCACACCATAACTTGACCTGCAAGACATTGTCAGGCTATGCGTGCACTGAACCAATACCACGAATAAACGAAGGGGAAGAAAGGATTTCGATTTCTCGATTCTCAGACAGAATAAATTATTGAGCTTCTTTAGCGACCTGCACTTTCATCACGTTTTTGAGTAGCCGGAACGTCATCTTCATCTTCTTCTTCCTTGTCCTTATGTGAGTGTGTGTAGTGATAGGTGAGACCGGGTCTCGTTTTATAACGTGCTCCACAGACTGTGAACATTGAAATAACAAATTTTGGTCTTACACTCCGACCTCAACATTATTTGGATTTGAAACGAAATAAATATTTGGAGGATCAAAATGTCAACTTACGATCGCATGAGAATGGTTTCTCGGGGTCAGTAATTGCATCATATGTAATTTTCCTCCGTCCACGAGTGCTCGTTTGCTACAAGAACAAAATTGCATTAATCGAAAAAAAAGAGAAGCAAAGACAAGACTACTCATTTTAGGCGGAATGTAAGAACAGGCGTACCCGAGTGCTCTTTGCAGGTGGTTTCTTTTTCTTTCGTTTACTGTAGCTTTCTTCGTAGTCATAATCTGAATCTGCATCTGGCTCATCAAATTCACCCGCATCCGGAATATCCAAATCATCGTAGAACCAAGCCTCCTAGGTGAATATGAAAAAAACAAAATAACGTTACAGAATAGTGAGGAGTTGAGTAATTTAATTGGTATAGTTTTGACAAAAATGTGAATTTTTACAACTATTTATAGCCGAATTACCTGTTTGTTCATGCTATCATCCTTCCCTAAACTATCCCTACTGTCTTCATTCATGATGAGACTGGGTCCCGCAGTTGCAGTTTCGACTGATACTTGTTGCGTCTCCTCATCCACAATTTCCTTACGACTGGAATTTAAAAATTTAAAGCTTGGATCATCATAATAACAGTCGCATAAACTAGAATCGTGTATTCTTCATTCTTCAAATTAGTTGATCACTTCAAAAATACTGGTTCCCTGTATTACTACGAAAGGACGAAAAAACACTGAAGTTCCTTACGGAATGCTGATCGGGTAGTGCGGATATCGAGGCTGAAGAAAGTTATTAAGATACTGACGTCTTTTTTTACGCCATCGCTTGGACGGGTAAGAATAAATCTGCCCTTCTCTTAGTCCAGGAAGTCTTTGTCTTGCATCTATCCATAAATTGGAATGATTCTGAGCAACCCCTAAGATGTACAATCATAACATAATAATAATACGATTAAAGTATCCAAGAAATTGAAATCTGCATCAGCTTGTTACTATGTTACCGCGAAATGCTAAATCATTACCTGTTTGTGAATCCAGCCAAGGTAAACGCATCGTTCTTTCTGCAGACAATCGTGAGTTGTAGATCGCAGCATTCTCAATTGTTTCCCGATAGATTGAGTCGTTCATATAGCTGAAATTAATTTTTAGAAATCACTGATAAATAATAGCGTGAGCGTGAGAGCATAACGCGGAGACGTCGACGTCAGTGTGTACTATGACTTGTTCAGTTTTCAGAAAATAAGTTTTAAGATTTCAATAGTGTTGCAAAATAGATACAAAAATGCGACTTACTTCTGAATCCTGGCGACGTGAGCCGGATTCAGAATAATCTCCGGTTCTGGATCCGCCATTATTTATTTGCAGCGGATTTCTTCGCTCCGCTACGTGACTCAAGGGCCCCGTAGTAGCCAGCCCGACGTGTGGTCGTCTCAGGTCACTTGGTCACCTACCTTGGCACTTTCCAAGTCAACACCGAAAACGTCTTAACCAACAGCACAGACGCTAAAATAAGAAGCGTAAACACTAGAAGAACTCTGAACTCTCAATGATTCGGACTCGGAATTCACAAAAGGGTTGGGTTTGAGCTACAGGGTGGTGCACTATTAAACACTACAACCAGAAGATTTCAGATACTGTGAGATATACATTTTGCTGACTACTTAATGAGGAACGTATTCCAATTATGCAGAATTATTGTAAATCGAATGCAGTAGATGCAGTTACTACTATTGCTCTGAAGCGTGCAGAGCGCAGAACAATTTACATACTATTTTTGACAATTAGTCAAAAATATTATACTCTTCCCTGTGGCACAAGGAACCGGACCTTCTTTTCCTATCCAATGTGCTGGTTCACTGAACGAATAGCTTTTGTGGAATGTATATCTCATACACTAATTCCCTTCTACTTTGCTTGCAGTTCAAAGTTGGTTGGCACAAGTGGTAATTCCTAGTCCATTTGGAACTACCCTGTACTTGCGTGTGGCTTGTTCTGTCCACGAAGTAAATATTCGTCACATGATGAAAAGTTGACAGAATTCAAATAGAAACTGCCGTCTGCAGCTGCTGAAGTGAAAAAGTGAAATTATTTGCAATTTGTACTCTAATTTCAACAATTTTACAAAACTTGCAACTTACGATTAGAATTACTGACTGGCATTTTATTTCAACGCATCGGATACGTTTTCTACTTCGAAGCTGTTCTGTCAATTCTAAATCTACGTTGTTACACTAAAATCCGGATTCCGTCATCCGTAGAGTTTCACTTCTCTGGTCGATTAACTACGATACTACAAATATGGATACGAAGGACAAATCATCGTTCGAATCTCAATTTCAACAATTCGTGATCACTTTAAAAAGGGGGTAAGAAATTGTCCGAAATGTTAGTAATTTGTATAAATTAAAATGAAATCCTCGTCTTTTTTTTTTTCTGAACCAAATCTTTTATTCAGTCTCCGCTTTCCATCAAAAATTGCCCACAAGACACGGAATACAATTACATTTAATTTAGGAATAATTCCAACAATTCGAACATTCAAATAGATAAATCTTAAAATTACATACGCATTTCGACCAGAATTTACTCTTTAGTTCAATGATATGATGGTTGTCCTCATCCTCGTTATTTGCGTGAAGCGTGATTGCATTAATTATTATATTATGATGCGTAAAAAATCTTAAAGTGTGACTAAATGTCCATGATTTTCGTTTCTGATTATTATAAGGATTTTCAATTTGCAATAACAGTATTCTAAATTCTAGTTCTTCTAATTACTAATTTATTGTATATTTGTATAATTGTTGACCTTTACTTATTTATTTTATATATAGGAGATATGAACGATCTTCCGAGTTGGCAGCCATGACTCTTCATCTGGTGGACAAATATGTTCAGGGAAACGCCTGGACGAATGCCAGGTAATCATTTTTCATCTGAATCACTTACTGGAAATCTACACATACAATTCAATGAAAGTACCTGGGATTGGGAACTGAAATTCTTAATTTTGGTAATTTATTGTCACCATACCTAAAGAGTTAAAATCTCGTTTCAACGTCAAATGTAGTGATCTGATGAACTGGCTGTACAAGGCGAGAAGCATTTTCCTCAAAGCCGCCAGGTCTGAAACTGCACCGTCTAATGTTATTCTGCGGCTCGTGAAAACAATTCAAGAAGATTTTGCTTCCCACAAGAAGGTCATTACTGCAATCTCAGTGTACAGTAGAGTTTAGTGAAACTATTGGTTGTTGGGATCGTCTGTTTATTTGATTTATTCTGTTCAGGTGCAATCAACTGGTCTGACCTCACAAACCAGCGTAGAGGCTGAGGCCGATGTGGATTATAACGAAGTTATACCAGAACTGCGCTCGGACATTCAGAGCGCAATTCGAGAGTTACTATTTGACCTGGAGTCGAGGTAATTGCAATATCGAGTTTACCTTAGAGTTACCGCGGGCGCAGATACGGCTACCGGATATCTCGATCTTCCAGTGAATTCAGATAGTAATACCATGGATGAGCGTTTTGCAGAATTTCTGTTGTCGGATATGCGATCGGACGACTGATAACATTATCAGACAAACCGCGATCTTACATAATTCTTACTACATGAATTCACTGCAATATCGAGTTATCGGATCTGATATCCGCGTCAACCCCAGTTTACTTTCCGAAAAGTTTAGTCTTCCCTCTCTTCTTGCCTTGCCCTCGGTTTTAGTTGGAGATTTTCTAATTTCTGAGCTTGATACGACAATGATAACGATCGTGAAGTTTCGTTGTTGAATTTGTTTTAGTGCTGACAATATTGCTGAGGATGCGGAGAAACATATCCATTCGAATGAAGTTGTTTTGACCCTTGGAAAATCGCAAACTGTCGAGACATTTCTCAGAAGAGCAGCAAAAAAGGCAACGTTTGAAGTTATTGTTTCCGAGTGTGCTCCATTCTGTCAAGTACGCCTGGAATATTCAAAAATATATTTCTTCGAAGACGTAGTCTCTTAAACTTTGGATTTGCTTGTCTCTGTTACTAGGGTCATGATATGGCGAAACGTTTGGCAAAGATGAAGATCCAAACAACTCTTATAACGGATGCGACTATATTTGCAATGATGTCTAGAGTCAACAAAGTCATAATTGGAACTCATACTGTATTAGCTAACGGAGGACTTAAAGCAGTAGCCGGAAGCCATCTTGTCGCCTTAGCTGCTAAATACTACAATGTTCCCGTCATCGTGCTAACTCCAGTGTACAAACTCAGTCGAGAGTACCCTCGATCGGCTAATGTTAAAATTTCCAACAGATTTGTATCACCTGAATCTTTAGTGGACTACTCTGAGTCCGTTTACATGGAGAAGGCTCAAATATATAATCCGATTTTCGATTACGTACCCCCGGAACTTGTATCACTCTTTATATTCAACATGTGAGTCATTCCATTCGAGCTTTACTCACTTCAAAAATCAT
This sequence comes from Protaphorura quadriocellata, assembly GCA_034698945.1. NCBI lineage: Eukaryota > Metazoa > Arthropoda > Collembola > Poduromorpha > Onychiuridae > Protaphorura > Protaphorura quadriocellata. The sequence continues at coordinate 10,666 of JAQGCA010003775.1, forward strand.
TAATTTGCCTATTTTGAAATTCTAAGTAAAATATTTTTGTTTTTTTAGTGGGAGTCACGCGCCATCATACATTTACAGACTACTCCATGAAACATATCCTCCTTTGCCTGAAGACCCGCTGATTGCAGAGTGATTTTTGTTTGAAATTTTTGAACGAAACTTGAAAAAATGTGTAATAGTTTAGCCGATGCGATAAAGAATCCGATCACTTCCTAATGACCAGCTGATTTCCTTCGAGTAGGTATGGAGTATGGTAGTGTGTGCTAATAACCTCTATTTTTGACCCATACAACCGTACTCCATTGTGATCAGTGAATGCACACTCATTGTCGGCACTTTCGGTACTGGATTTTTCTAGAATCATGTCATGTATTTATTCGCATGATGAAATATATCATATTCTATTTAAAGCATTTAGGTATTTCCATTTATTCTTCGTCAGGGACGCTTAAGATGAACTTAAAGTTTAGTTGGGGCGAGAGGAACAATCACCACCTTTTTCCAGGAATTTCTCAGAAAATTTAACCTACCCAAGCAATTGGCTGAGGACGTGGCTTTGACAGCTCTAAAGGGGTCATCGCAAATTCTTAA
>JAQGCA010003776.1:0-11255 GCA_034698945.1 Protaphorura quadriocellata
TGGTTGATTAAATTTATATTAATCCGGAGACTACTCTTGTTGGCAACATTCTTGTAATAATTTATGTTAAGAAATGTCAAGAGTCAAGGAACGATTTTATCATCGAATATACCTCTAATCGTAAGCTGAGGTACATCTATTAGTATGGACATGACTCCAGTGAAGAAAGCTGTATAATGCAAATACCACTACTTCATGTATGCCCGATTAATGGATCTCTCACCATAGCGAAGAGACAACGTCTGCTAATACATTACTACTAATACTACAACTGACTGACTATAAAAAATTGTAAAAGATCTGTCGAATTCAAAATTATAAAATTCAGTTGGATGAGACCGACAATCCTCAACCGTTTGAAAAATCGGCTGACAAAATTAAAGCCACTTTTACCTTGGTTGGTATTTTGAGCAGAAAAAAACTCAAAAGAATTAATGATCGGATTTTCTGTAACTAATCCAACTATTGAAGATTTTGAATTCAGTCGTTTTCAAGCAATCCACGCCTCCTCCACGCCGATTCAATCACATTCACAGTGATCCGAACAGCAGATCGATTTTGACATACTTTTACTTGAGTGCGTCATTCACTCGCTCACTCGTCGTCTTTGACATTGAGGTCAATTAAAAGTCAATCCTTCAATACAAGCTACTTCTGCTTTATATTTACATAAGAATATCCAACCCAACCTGTTCAAGTTTTATATTTACACAAGAATTGCGTTTGTGGGGCATAATTTATTAGTAACTAATTTTATAGCCATTTTTCAAGATTTAACTGTGTGAATTGTGTGAGTACTCGCCGTTCACACTATATGGCAGCAAAAACAATCTTGTGATGCCATTAAAATCCACCCACACTATCTTTCCCCTGTGTGAGTGTTTATGACCTTCTAAAGAACGACATGAAATTATGACACTGCCCTTCATAACTTCATGAATGTGGATTTATTTTAGTGAGTGAGAAATGGAAGCTAATAGCTTCAATAAAAAATCTTCCAGCTTAATTATTAATTTCCTCTTGGCATTACTTCGACGTGTAAATGCAGTACGCAAGAAACAGGCCACACGTATGCCGCTTATGATTATTATGTGTTGCGTAAGCAAGACATTATGTGAATGTGTTGTCTGTCTGTCTGTCTGTCTGTCCGTTCGTCCATCCGTCTGTCTGTCTGTCTTTCTGTCCACACTTTTCATGCAGTAAACGTTGACGGATTTCAACGAAATTTTTAGGGTAGGAACACAAGGTCACAGGACACAGCAAGTGTTAATATGACCTTGCCAGGTGACTTCTAACCTCAGGTCACCAGAGGTCACATGCAGTAAATGTTGACGGATTTCAACGAAATTTACAGGGTAAGTACACAAGGTCACAATAATCACCGAGTATTAATATGACCTCGCCAAGTGACTTCTGAGGTAACCAGAGGTCACGTGCAGTAAATGCCGACGGATTTCAACGAAATTCACAGGGTAGGTACACAAGGTCGCAAAAATTAACTTCTGTTAATATGACTTCGCCAGGTGACCTATGAGGTCACCAGAGGTCACGTGCAGTAAATGTTGACGGATTTCAGCTAAAAGGGTAGTTACACAAGGTCGCGAGAATCACTGGGTGTTAATTTGACCTCGCCAGGTGACCTCTGACCCAAGGTCAGCAGAGGTTAAATATGCAAAGCCGCTCGGGATGGCTTGAAACGTGCATAAATGCAATAAATATTCCGAGTCATAGGGTGACCCCGACCCAGGTCACCATTTAGCTATCTAGCTATACGGAGTGCCTATGTGTTTCGATGCAACACATAGATACTGCGTCTTTACGACGGTTTATTTCATTGTATTAATGCATTACGTTAATCTGTTATTATATCGACAATATGGTTCAACATGGTTGGAAGATATACTGCGAAACAATTTTTTTCAAAACTAAAGAACCGTGGCTTCACAACGACTGAGAAATATTGTGGTTGGCTGTTTAATTAATCTACACAGAAGTATAGTATTTACGACGTCGCATTGCGGACTCCAGGTTATACATAGGTTTCGCCATATCGCCATATTTCGGGCTTACTGGTTTGTCTAGCAATTGAATAGGGTTTTATTTGATCTCCTGTGAAAATGGATTAAGGTAAGCGCCAATTGACCGCCTCGATAGCTCATTGAATTTTTAAACCATTTTCACAGCCCGGGCAATCTTATTTGGTTTTCAATTTCTCGCTTGGGGTGATAAATCCGAAGGTTGTTTGTAGAAGGTTCACCAACGAATCTCCGGCCGAGGTACTGATCGCCAAATTACCGAGACTTTCTGGGTACAAGAACTAAACTGAAAGGACCCAACCTGACTAGGACCACCGATGAAGACTCCACAATTGCCAAATGCCTCGTAGGATCAAATGCTAAGATCGAGTACACGATTACGTATTGTTTGACCAAATCAGAATTAAAAATAATCATAGCCAAAAGACTTTTCCGTTCAGAACTCACACAAAAGAATGTTAAATAAATATCTTTTCCTTCGGCTAACAAGTTATAATAAAGTAAACGTGTGTCAGAAATAATTACAATAACTCTGATTTTAAGGCAATACAGAGAAGATTAAATGGTAAAGTACAAATTATGAACGTGGAAATTACTCCAACCTACAGGGTCACGCATAACCTTTGCCCCCCTGGCCAGCGCAATCTGGTGGAGTCGGACAAAAAGTGAGCTATGCATTTCGTGGAGAATCTTATGAAGGATCTAGGGAGCTATTCCGCTTGAAAATCCGACATGCATGGCGGCGCTGACGAGCGTTTAAGTAAAAATCGGCATAAAAAACTGGATTTTTTAACGGTATTTTGACATAAGACGAGCCCAAAATATTTTTTTTCGAAAAATCTCCTCCAACGCATTTGAAGGAGAAATTCTGATTTTTTTTTTACCAAAATTTCCTGGCACCGAAAAATCGACTTTCTCCGAATCGGTCAAACAAAATTTTAAAAATTGCATAAAATTATTGCAAAAAAGGTGGCATCGACAGATTTTTCGAAAAAAATTATTTTTGGCGGTTTTTTTTTGTCAAAATACCGTTGAAAAATCTAGTTTTTTTATGCCGATATTTACTTAAACGCTCGTCAGCGTCGCTATGCATGTCGGATTTTCAGGCGAAATAGCTCCCAGGATCCTTCATAAGATTCTCTACGAAATGCATATCTCACTTTTTGTCCGAATCCCCCAGATTGAGCTGGCCAGGGCAAAGGTTATGCGTGACCCTGTACACGCGGAATGGAGAAACACTCTAGCATGTACATATGGGGAATTGAGAAACACTCTAACGCATAGAGTTAAAAATTTTAGCTAGTTTTTTTTATTTATTGCCTAATAGAGCGGAACTATCGACTTTTCTCGCTTGTTGATTTTGAAAGATGGAGTATTTGTAAACAACAAATCGAATGTCAAATGATGGAAGAACTTTTTGCCAATATTTAAATTTCCGCGCCATTTTACTCCATGTTTCAAAAAAGGCGTTACCTGGAGTTACACGACAAGGTCCGCTCTAGATAGGAGAAAAAAACATAGGAACAATCTGAAATTCCTAACTCTATGCTCTAACGTACATGGGGAATGGAGAAACCAAGAAGATTTCACGTGTAGTTGATTTCGGTATCAGGAGGAACCGCTACTTGTTATTCCAGTAAACAAACAACTTTTTTCACACTGGGTGGAAAACATTACGAATTCTCATAAGACTTGACAATTTCCACCGAATGTTAAATTCCCATTTGATTTTGCCATGCCTTCCGTGTAATTTAAATTCAAAATCCTTCCATGATTCCGACAACCTTAACTGATTTTGAAAATTGAAAAAAATGCAAAATACTCTCGCAGGATGAGTAACGGCTCCTCCTTATACCGCAATTAACTACACCTGAAATCATCTTGGCAGAAACAGTCTAACATACAAGGAGAATGACTTGGGCGGATTAATTACAGCATGGGGGGTGTGTCATCAAATTACAGTTAATAAAGGTGTTCCGATAGCAATCAAACATTCAGTTTCGGCAAATATGAGAGCGAACACACCCAATTCTAAGCAGAGGTGGTTCGCAGTAACGATATACCGTGTCATTAGTTAGACCTTTCGTCCGCTAACAGTATGTCTTAGCGTTAAACTTATCCAATTAGGATGTGTTCGGTCTAAGAAAAATGGCCTGGTGATGGTGTCGCATAACATGACGTATCGCAGGATTGGGTTTTGGGTAAAAATCTCAAAATCGTCTGAGCAAGGTGGTCGTGGAGAAAAGTTTGACTGTACAGATTGTTTCAAATGAATATCCTGGCTGGTCTAATTGTAAGACTCAAGACATGGTAATACACAAGTGTAACCCAATAATATTTACCAATCATTATTTATACGAGCTCTAATTTTTTCTGACACATGCTGTTGCATTAAGTAAAAAATATTTGGACCTAGCCTTAAAGTAATAGAAGCATAATTCCCCGATTTTTAAATGATGTAACTTTGACTTGAACTACAAACGTTGAACTAATCGAGACCTTGAGATTTCCGTGCAAAATTCTCCCTGCCAATCTCCTGTATGATTAATAATTTACGCCTATGAGAGCAATATGCCTACAGTTTTACAACCTGTCAATAAATTCTAATGGTCACAAGATAACTTACTTAATTTGTACCGGGCTCTCCGGATGCTTCTGAGTCTGACATAATTAAGGGGATAAGTACAAAAGAGGGATATGCCACTTACACATGCCATTGAGTAGCGAGCCTATTTTGGTGACGTATTTGAGTTGGTTCTGTGATGGAACAGTCAACTAACTCTCAAGTGGTTTTAAACCACTTTTAGCAATTACTTTAGAACCGTATTATTCTACTGTTCGACGTAAAATTACTTTTGAGCGTTGCTTGATTGTTTGAGCACAAAACCGATGGACTCTGCATGTATTGCGTGTGGACCAAACACGTCACAAAAACGGGCGCGGAATTGTTGCTCAATGACGTGTGGCATGTCCCTATCTTGTATATTTATCCCTGATACTCACCATAGAATGTGTCTGTTAGGTTTACACACGTGATAAAATAATTAAAATTACAATTTCAAGCATGTCATAAGGCTCGATAAATAGGTTTTAGGCATCGTTCATCTATCATCCTGATCGAATTATCAATGAGAAGTACTTTCTATCAAGGTGTCAGGAATTTAAGATACTCAGTGGGCGTACCAATTTATGGGTGAACGCATTTCCATCGAAACAAAGAGAAGCGCTTATATGAAAAGTATGTACACACACACTACGATACAAATTTTTCTTATTTTAAAATACCAACTACCATTTTTCCGGAATTTACGTTTATTACTTATAATAGGTTTTGTAATTTATCTAATATTTAAAGAAATTGGAACTTTATTTGCAGTTGCCTATAGATTTGAATCCAATCGGTTTTGCAAATCAATGAACTCCCAAACTGCGTGCACGAGTCAGCTCAGCATATACTGCTAGCATTCTGAATCTCCCCTACTCATTTAACCAACCTCCTTAATTACCCGCAATTAAAAACGTGTTAATTTTAAAAAATAAAAGGAATTTTTCTGATGTTCCATTTCTTGAGTTTTATCCCCAATCGTTCTATCACCCCTCTTTAGCATAAGTATTTTATTTCAGTCGTGCAGAACTGTGGACGTGAAGCTAGAGCTAGAGAAAAGATATCTGAAGTTGACATTGTGGAAAACCTTTAGACGTGGCTAAGCTATTATTTCTATCTTTCTTTCTTGTTTCCGTGTACTATATGTCCATATCAGACCGTCGAAGTTAGGTGTTTAGGTTTGACGATGGACAGTGTTCGGGTGTCAAATTCACCAGTAGTATTGAATTACTTTCAGTAACTTTATCCCGAATAAGAATATACTTCTGTTCGTCATGTCTAAAATGTTTTGATCGTGGCCATGGCTTTCGTATGGATATAAATATTCCTGACCTTTTACGCCTCTGACCGTATGAATTTAACATCAGCGACAATTTTCAAAATTTCTAGAAAATATTCATGCAGCACTTCAAATATTTTAACAAGTTGTATTCTGCTCGGGTCTTTTGTTCTGAGAGGGAACAGTTTCAAGTTTCAAGTTTGGTTGTCATTCCAGTTCTACAATTTGTTGATTATCAATCATACAAATATTTTTGCTGCTCTGCCACAACAGGATCTTATAGTACGATCCAATAGCCAAATACGGCTCCGACTAGTATTATCAGGCATCGGGATTGTCCTATTTACGACCAATATTGACCAGATATCCGTCGTTAGTCAAATTCTCCCAGTTTCTACTATCCAGTCGGATTAGTGGGCTTATACGATGAAAATTTGGCAGGAATCGCTAATAAGGAATAAAATTTGAATCATAATCGTATTCTGGAGATTCGATTTGTCCAAATCCTGAATGCTGCAGGTCAACTGGATTTGGACATCTGAATTGCATTCCTTGTAAGTTTGTAGTCCTTAGTCGTAGTCGTGGCGGTGTAATAAGTGGAGATATGGTCGTCGTCGTCGTCATCAGAAATGGCGAGGGAAAGTTCTTCTCCATTCAGGCTCACATGTCATGAATATATTCTTGAATTCATAAATTTTGAGAGGACTTCCATATACCTGTCAACGTAATGGTTTTAGGGTTCCCTCAAGTCAACCAGAGAACTCTCTTCGCCTAGGATTTTCAATCCAAACTTCAATTCTCCACCGCTCCACGTCCATTGCGCCACTGTAGACTCAAACCTCAAATTCAAACAACTTTGTAGTCGCAGCGTAGCACTCAAAATGTCTGTATTCAAGACGGCTAACAATAATCGTATATTGAAGTGTAGTAGTTAGTACATCGTAAAGAAAATTGTATTGTTTGGTTGTCTCAACCCATTAAACACAAACATCTTAGACTAAAGCAAAGAAAGACTTCTTTAATTCATCCATTCTTAGCTTTTTATTCCCCAGTAATAGGCAGCGGGCTAAAAATTAATGTTTCACATTAACTGGGATTCCATTGTAATCCGAGAAACGTTTATTATTGGAATCCTTTATTACATATCATGGCTACTTTTTTCGAGTCTTTGGAAACAATTTTATTAACGACAATTTTAGAAACTTCATTTCATCAATCATTTCCCAAAAATGCATTTCTTTTTTTAAGATTGAGGTGTCAGTCCAGAAAACGTATCATTCAAAATTTGAAGTGAATAAGTGATATCTGAACATTATCAGGGTTGGATTGGCCTATCGATCACAGGATAGGTTCGCAACGGCATCGTTGTTTAGACCGAAATCTAATTCAGATCTGCAGTCAAGTGCTAAAGAAAAAATGGTCTGAGGTGTCAGCCCTGCTTTCTCCATTAGGATCACGGAGAAGATATACAGAGACTGTCCGGTGTTAATTGTTCATTTCTTAGACGCTTTGAAGGTTTATGATTTGAAAATACGGTATAAACAAATGAACATAAAAGCGGCATTGATAATTAAGGATTGTGGTAAATTTGGACGCGTGGCCTGCATAAAAGAGTCCTGACTGACGACATAAACATAGTATGGGTAATAGTACTGGGATAGGGTGACGATGGATCACAGGACTCAATAAAACCTACTCGTCAGTCTAACTCCGTTGTATCCCCCAAGGAACTCCTCTGCAATAACTCTAGTTCGATTTTAATAGCAGCCCATGTAAAGTTTACAAGGGCTATTATAAAGTCATACATAATCATCATTACTCGCACTGTTTCTATTGTATTGTGCACCACTGAATGACTAGTAAAATAAGTTTCCCCCACTCCTCAGTTTACATTTATTGCGGTGTAGTCAAATTAGTCCGCGGTCATATTATGACAATATTACGGGGTCATAATCATCTTTGCTAATCCGTTTACGAAGGTGCTAACCTCAACTCATGAATGAGTTTGATTGGTATATTAGAGGACTATTAAATTATACTACACATTTTACTAGTCCTGACTTGATGAACTTGTCAGGTCTGAAACGGGTCTCCTAATTTATGCCAAAGACAGTTCTAGTGCCACTCAATAGCAAAATTTTTGCACACTTTCATATTTACACCAATGCTGTGACATTTGAGTCGGGTCTAGTGACAGTTTAGTACTGCTACACTGCTATTGAAAACGATTAACTACTAATGAAAGTTGGAACTCGATACCTATTAGACACGGCAAGCAGGCCGCACTTGAAACTTAAAATCTATCTACAGATGTGCGTATCAATTCAGTGCAATGAGGTTTGAAAAGCCTATCACAAGACTTATCCGAGTCGTACTCGCTCCCCGGTATATGCAAAACACTTAATGCTCCCGACATTCCTTATACGTTTAAGTACACAGTACACATACCCAACAATAAATACTCAACAATGAGTTTGAAATACCAATCATCTTCATCCACATAAAATTTAGTGAAAGTAATAGTAAGCCGATTAAATCCATATTCATTTAAATTAGGATATATATTCTTCTGACAAGTTTAAAAAATGTTCAAGTCAAAAATGATCCTACCCTGAAACCCTGATACAATCAGAAAGTGTGCTATTGGTTCAGCTTCGCAAAATATCATCTTTTTCTCCAGACTGATACAGTCGTACAAAAAATGAAATAGAGCTTATTCTAATAGAGATAGTAGTAGTAGTAGTAGGGTAGAAGTGCAAGAGTCGGAGACAAGGAATTGTGAGACAGTTATGAGATGACGAAACAAGTCTGTCCAAAACGAAGTATGTATAAGTACATGGATGCATTCGTGCAGTTCAAATGAAACAAATCGAGAGGGTTATAAAGACATAAATCAACCCAAGAAGAGGACTAGAAGAGTGCGTTGGAATAAATTTTGACGAGGACGGAAACACAAAGACGCCCGTCTCCGTCCTCAAGTCCCGTCCACTCCTCTTTATTTAGTTAATTAGCTAAAACAATGGAGTTGTCTCCGTCTTTCATTCTATGTACAAATTCTTCTTCAAACAAGGAACAATTTCTCTTTCAATGCCACATAAGTTGTGATCAGGATACGTAAATTGACAAATCTTAAATTTTAAGATTGGAGATAAATATTATGTAAATAGGATTCGTTGTAAAATCCATTTCATGAAGGAAACTGGAACGGGTAGCCCTTGCTAACTTGTTACGCTTGGAGTTTTAATCTCCAGATTGACAAGGCCAGGTGCTGGCTTAAAAGAGTATACATTCCTTCCATTCAAGTTTCGCCATACAATTAGGGTTGCCTTGCCTTGATAAAATTGACAGCGAATATACCCATACCATTCAAAAAAAATTACTGTCCACCAGAGTCCGGATATAGAGCAGAGTTGAGATGTTATTCTTTTCATTTTTTTATTTTTTCTTGCTATACAACTTAATTATAAAATAAATTCACATCTCGCCATCTTCGTCTTAAATTAATGGATACATTTTCCTCCATCGGATTATGAATATATGGAAATGGTATTTATAATTATTTGGTCATAAAGACTTGAGGGCAGAGTAGTTAGTGTTAGGAGTTAGAATTTGGCGTAGTTTATGGATTTGAAAGGGAGAGAGGACATTAGAGTGGAGACATTTGATTCTACTGTGGTGAGCAATTAACGAGTCAAGTGGGAACCATTTTCATGGAGAAAGGAGGGAAAGTTGGACGCTGACAAATGAATGAATCAAATGAAGGACTTTCCGTCTCCTCTCAAATTGGGAAATCGAATGAGTCCTCTCTCTATCTTTTTCACATCCTAGGCGCCGGCATTATTCCAAATCGTTTTTCCTACCCTTTTTTTTATTTTCTTCCATCCACTCATTATTTTACATGCCCGCGTAGTGTCGGGAGATTCTAGTTCGAAACTCCAGCTGACTCATGGAAAACAATAAGATTTGACAAACATTCCTCCCATCAACACAAGAAAACTCTTAAAATTTAGACAGAAACATCACCACATCCGCTTTATTGTGACCAATCTTAAATCTAAACTTTAGTCACAATTATATGGTTAAAAAAAGTGGTTGCTTTGAGGAAATTTTCTCTTCGTTGCAGTTTCCCCCTACTAACTACGGCAATACTCCCTAGGTCAAGTGGAAAGAGACGTCAAAGAGAATATTTTACATTTTGTGATGCAAATATTTTCCGGTCCGTCAAAATAAAAGAAGTGATGACAAGCTAAGGCAATTTGTGTGTTTGAAACGACAAAGCAAATATTTCCGTTTTTGTACGAAGCTATGGACAATCCCAGTTGACATTCTCTTCTTGAATTTTAAATTCGGATTTTATATGTCTGATGGTATATCAGATGTAGAAATTAATATTTGTTGTCAAATCAATATATTTGCAACAGTTGATTAGGATAAGTGATTTGGACTATTTTCAAGGGTCAAGACAATTGAATTAATTGGAAAAAGCAATGTTTCTAATAACGGAGTTGTGACGCTAGTTGTTTCATATCTCGTTTGATGCAAACCAAATGCTAAGGAGACTTTCCCCATGAGAAAGACCGTGCATTAAAAACATCTGCCGCTGATGGCTTTATCAGCAAACCACGACTGTTTCGAATCTAAACCTTTTTCCTCGTCACAAATCCCTTAAGGGACACATCTTTTTCTTATATGTAACACAATGGTAAGTCGAACAATGAGTACTAAAAATGAATAGTCCATGGCCTCAGCAGTTACCCTAAGCTGAAGGCCATATGAAACCACGTGACCGTATCCTCACATCTTCTTAAGTGGTCATATGAGCATCACCGTGTCATTTACTGTGACGTTTAATGTCGAAAGACATAATGAGATCCCGAACACCTATCCATTATCTCAGCAGAAAATCAGCATTCCTAATCTGTCCATACAGGGATTGATTTTGACGCGGCAAGAATCTAGCCGAAGATTTATCATTTTCCAAAAAGACCAGGCTCGATTTCTCCATCCAGGCTAGGCACTTATCGTTTCACACCATCATCTGACAGGACCGCAGAATACATTCTATAAGGAGCGGACGAGTCTTATTTCTTTGAAACCTGATTGTAAATGTTTTCTCTATGTACTAGTCTGCATTAATAAAACTGGTCTGCACTACCAAAAAGTCTTAACTTAAGAGGATGTATTTGAGAATGTTGAACTTGCCCGTACATTAACACTTCTCCTGCCATTGTTTGGTTAAATTATTGTGAGTATTAGCAGATTAAATATATTTTAATATTCGTTCTAGAATTATGTTAAAACTCGTAATCATATTTCTTAATTATACTTCACATGA
>JAQGCA010003777.1:0-11255 GCA_034698945.1 Protaphorura quadriocellata
TTGCTTTAAAGAGGTTTTTTCCACTGGTTTTTCCTACTACTAGAAGGTACCTACGTTGTACGTCTCTAGGCCAAATGTCAAGCAACCCAAAAATACGCGACGTTTCAGTCGGCCTCAGCGGCTATGTCAATTAATGGAGTGTATTTTTTTTAAAGTCCCCAAATTTGGGAAACGAACTTCCAATGGACGAATTACGGTATACTCCTTAATTGACATTCTCGAGTGAGTCATAGTCAAATAACGTTGCGTTTTTTTAAAAATGGCGTAGCTTTCGAGAGGGTACACCTAGTAGTAGGAATGGCGCTGAAAATTCCACAAAATGTGGTAGGTAATCTAAATTTTGCATCCGAACAGTATCCCTTATGAAACTTATAACAGAGGAGCTGTCCGGAGTAAGTAGTAATAGTTCTCACCTTAACCTCCCCGGTTAATAATAGAAAAATGCTACCGTTTCCCCCCTCCTCAACTTTTCTACATTTCTTACAATCTATTGCTCGGAGACGATAAAAAAATAGAATAGAAGAAATTCCCTCAAATAATAGTAAGTAACCATGCCATGTCATGGGCCGACGTATCCATCCTATTCTTAATAATTCCCAGACGAGAGGCCAGTTGTTGAATTTTCTCAACAACCTCTAGTGTTTCGCATGTCAGTGGCACATTATCAAGATAATTTGGTATTATTGGTCGGCTAGTGAGACTATTGACGGGCCACACACCAGAAAATGACTCAGGTTTCCGGGTTTAGAACATAACTCTTTGGCCTAGACAAGTCAGGCCGCAAAGAATGACATCTTTGGTGTTTTAGTCAACAACTGTTTCACTGTATTCTAGTTATTTATTCACATACGTTTGGTTGCATGAGACGGATTTTAGAATAATCATAATCCTTAGAAAATCGCATGACGGTCTCTTATGAAAATGAAACTTACAGTGTTTCGAGTGGAAGCGTGATTATACTTCACTTTCAGGAGTCGACATTCTTCTTTGTATTTTACCGACGGACTCAATTTTACCTTAGAAAGTAGCTGAAAGCTATAGAACCTTACCAGAAAAGAACTCAAGCTCGCCACCACTTACTACCGGTACCGGTTTGAATTTTTCAGCCCAATTCGAGTTCGAGGAGAAAATCAGAAGTTCAAAAATGCATATAACCGATAGCGTGAGATCGTGAAAATCGTTGTCTTGGATTGTAGGCCTCACCCCCAATAGACTTACATACTGTCCGTTCGTTTTAAATCCGATACGCGATGGCGATTCCCGCCAGAAATTCCCATGCACTCTACATTATTTGGTTGAGGCCAAAGTCAGGTTTCGCGTATCGCACCCAGAACGAACCCACAGTACATGTGTTTCTGACGAGGCCTTCATTCAGGAATAATGTTTTTTCCGAAACTAAAGCCCAAAAAGCATTGGAGTTCTGGTAGGGTCAGGATGACAGGAAAAGAAGCTTAGTAATAATCATGTCATGTTTTTTTGAAGTTCCCGCCCGGTGCAAAAGTAGAGTCGGTCGGTAGTCGGTCGGTAGTAGTTTAAAATCCAATAATATGATTATTACATATTTTTGGACACTCCTCAGTTTATTCGGAAGGTATAGTATGATTTAGGTTAGCCCTAATACATGCATACATATGCATATAAATCGTGACAACTTATTTATGTTAATTTTTTTTTGGATTGTACCTACAGGCACAGGGTGAATGTTTTCGTTTGTTGCCTTGTCGGCCCCGGTCATTAAGAGTCCAAAGCAAACCCTCTTGTAATAATAATTTGAGAGAGATCAGACTGGACTGGACAGTCCATAATAAATTAAGTAGAGATCAGTAAGATCGATAAAATTGGAAGAAGAAAGACGATGGGAGATAGGGTTAATAATAATATAGACCTTCAAAGACCTGATATGGTAATCGCCGACAAATCCAATTCAACGCCCGGTCAAGGAATAATGTTGTTTGTTATAAGAAAAACTCTCAGGATTTTCTTAGAGCGGTCTGTCTACACCTGCCTCCTTCGTCCGCCTTTACATTCAATTCAATTATTAAGATCTTAATTTCCTTACTCTACGCTTTCCTCAGTCGGTACATTTTTATTTTCATATGAGAATTACCGAATTAAAATTAGACCGTCACAGAAAACAGAAACACCTATGGGTATTTTGACCATTTAAATCATTAAATTGTTTAGAACTTGAGACACTACTCAAATCGTACATTTTATAAATAATTTAAATATTAAAAATGGCACCGCTAATGTTTGAATCTCATCCCAGCGTTATACTCGTCAAACTACAATCATGTATTTATTGAGACGATGATGAGACTAGTAAAAGTAAAACAACGAGTACAGGAAAAAGTGTTGTAAAAAATATATGGTTCAATCATAGGGAAAAGACTTAGGACGAGAAAAAAGATTTGGTGTATGAGCATGAAGAAAGACCCCCCATCCAGATCTCACACCTATTATTATTATTATTCACATTAAATTTTGAGACTCAACTCTTAGCTCTGACTTGGCTCCTCTTAATTCGCAGGACGGATGGATGGAAAGTGTTTATTAAAACTTGTTTTCAAACTCAAGACTTGAAAGAGAAATAAAAAAATCGTAAAAATGTCTTCAGTCTTTTCATTCACTTGTTTAAAAATTTTACTACATTACTGAAGTATGAACGCGTACGTTCGGATCGTTGTGTGTACAATGTAATTACACTATTCTCATGGTACAGATAAACCTGGTGGAGATAGAGAAAACTACCTAATTTGATGGGCGAGTTCAATGATAAACTGCAAGATTATGCCATTTTGGGTAATTCGCTAGGGCTCAAGTTTTTTTTTCTTTTAATTCTCAATGCTACATTATTAGCACGGTCAATGACTTTTCGGAGTCCACGATAGATTCTGTCTGTAAAAATCTTATATCTCGGGTTTTGCTGACCGCTGTTTTGGCTCTTCACTTCTTCCGTCCCACCCTTACACATTTTTGGATTAATGTGAGATATGCACTTCTATAAGGCGCCATCTCGCAAACGCCCTGCAGTCAGGTGGCATAAGAAAGTGGGATACCAGGAGTATACTGTTCGTCAAAATTAGATTCTGAACCGGCGTAGCAGGGTTGGGGGCCTCCTCCTTAACAGAAATAGACTATAAACCATCAATTGGCAGAGAATGTGTAATATCCCAATTCCGGATAAAAAAGAAGTCCCGAAAATGCATTTTTTTAAAATAAATACTGGTGTTTGGAAGAGAGATGGCGCTGGATGTGAGGTGTAGGAAAGGATTGAATAAAAAGGAAACAATGTGGATTGTTGCTGAGATGTTGGGACGTTTTTGGGTTGAAGTGTGGAGACCGGCATAAGATGAAACGGACTAGCGGTGAGAGTATAATCAATTGAGGTGAGATTCAAAGGAAGAAAGGCGGCGGCGGTACGAGTAAAAAACAAAAACAGGAGGGTGGAGAGGGTGCGCGTGAAATGGGAGTCACTTTATCCAAGAGCGCTCTTTAATTTCCACCGCCGAGATGAAAAGGATCCACCAATCCCTTCCGGCAATTCAAATCAACCATCTCAAACACACGGACAATCCAACATCCTAATAACGCAAGGGTGGTTCATACAAGAGTTTACTACTGGACCACACTTTTAAATCGGGAACATTCCTCTGAGATAATTCCAGCCCAGAAATACCAAGAGATGGGTCATTATCGCGAAATTCTTGCAATATTTCGGAATAATAGTTCAGATGCGCCCCGATAATAATTGCAGCATTTCTTACCAATTAGGATGAGCCATAATACTTAAAGCGTTCATGGAAAATCATTCACGAATTTATAGATTCACCCTGAGATGGTATTATTTTCTGATACCTCATTCCTAATCATCCATTTGACACTCTCATGGTTATTTCAGGACAATTGTCGTAAGAATTAAAATGTTGTCGGCCGTCAAAATCAGCAATACATGCGTATCGAGTTTGTTTTTGATTCGACATGGTATTTACGTGGACCGTCCGGATATGTATTGGTTCTGCAAGAAAAACCTACCCTTCGAAGCTTCATGTCCAACGTAACCACAACCGGAGATCAATAAGTCGACGAGTCAAGATCATGATACCTCGCTAAGGCCTAATTAAACTGCATTCGGGTATCTATTGTGAGTAGAAACGTGGTCATAATTAATTGATCACATTTGACTTGTCATACTAACCCGCTTTTGACCTTATCTAGTAAATTGGATGATTACCTATTCATTGATCAGAGCCATCCTTACAAAAGGAGACGAGTTCGACATGACAAATAAATTAGGACTGACTCGGAACCTGAAATTTGTTTAACCCAGCGCCATTCGAGTTCATCAATTAAATGATGCGCCTTGGGTTACAAATCTACCGTGTATGATTTTATCCAGATATTTTTCCCTACTGGGGCTTTAATCAGAAATACCCGCCTTCCGTCTATCTATACTTCAGAATACTACACTACAGAGTCTCATCATTTCCGTTGAATTGCCTTCGGTGAGACCAAATACTCAATTATTGAACTGGTCGTTAAAAGCTCGATCGAATTTCTACGAGGTACAAGATCAGATTACATAGCTGGAATACTTGCGATACTTTTACAGACGAGCAATAATGAATTCGAGAATAAAAATGCTTTCTCTTAATTGAAAGCATTCTGAAGGTCAAAATCCGCATTTGGCTCGATTTTCCACGAATTAAGCAACTATTCCTAAATGTTCACAAAAACACGGTGAGCAGCCGCTCGATAATTTTTTCACATTCAAACACCTTACCACTAATAGAATGGATTTTGGGCCCCATGCCGCATATTGAATGGAATTGCATTCTATTTAGCCTTGGGAAGGTCCCCTATAATCTTGAATGTAGAGAAAGCTCTTACATTGGCTAGAGATGAAATATTTGACTATTTGGAGCTTAATTAGAATAGATGTAGAAGATGGAATGAGCCACCCAGTCCGGTCCAGTCTTAAAGTGTTATTTTTTATTATTAAATTGAAAGCATGGCTTTATCTTGTACTTTTACTCCTTGTAGTGTCATGTCGTGCCTGTTCTGTCTATGTTGTATTACTATGGAATCCGCGCCGCGCCGACATTAAACTCTATCCGCTCCACTCGACACAATGAATTACCAACACTTTACATTATTACGTCCGTCGGCATGAGCAATGAGGATTGAGCATTGGGTTTAACATACACAAACGATTCCGAAAAGTACAATAGCTCCGAAACACTTCTTCTTTTTCTAATGTGTATTATCATTACCCATCCTTACTATATTCCACTACTTACTACTACTACTTACGTCAAACCAAATCTAATGCTAAGGATCTAATCGTCATATAAAAACTAATCGTAAGTAAGTACGGTACATGGATTCCTCATGTTTTTTTATATGTAGAATATACCAGGTATGTGTGTGCATGTAGTTATTGAACCTCCCTCAACCCTTTACGTACTTACATCACATCTATTAATCCCTAATCCTCAAAGTCCTTTTACATTAGGAACCTCCGTTTTTTTGTTGTTATCTGAATCTGAGTGAATAACTACATTGTTCCTGTCGGGTGTGAGAATCTGAGACGAGAGTCCACATTCCACATACTCACATTATATAAAAAGTTCAAGAGACAATAATAATACCTGACTAGACTAGACAGCTACTTTGTAATCCATTAAATTCCTTCACATTAGTCTAAATGCCGCGCCGCGTGTCATACAGTCATGTAAGTATCAGAATGGGACTCTACACTACCGGCTATGATGGTAAACACGAAAAACGCTGCATAGTTCCAGATTTGGCCGATATTCCGCACTTTAAGCTAAATATTTTATATGGTAAGGTCTCCTAATACGCCACGGCGCCCTATTACACGCCAGGGCCACCAACGCCACCGGGGCGTATTAGGACAATTTACCCTATATCAAACTCGCAAATTTGATTCCATATAATGAATGTCGAATATATTCAATTGAAACCATGGCTGTGGCGGAAACCAAGCTAAACATATATTCCCGTGTACAAATACAATAAAAAGATCTTTCTGTGTATTATTGTCTTGACCTTAATTTCAGGCAGTTTCAATCTCTGTACACAAGTCTTGAGTTTTGAGAATGGTATAATTGTATTTGTATTGCTATTTTTATTTGTAGAAGACAAATCATGTTCCCGTTAGCATGTAATGTTAGCCTAAGCCGGCTAAGCATAGTATTTGATTTCTGGAGTATGACGTTCGCATTTTTTGGAATTGAAGTTTGCATCACAAAAGGAGAATTTAAAAAAACAAAAAATGAACTTCCTCCTCATTCCTCCGCCCCGTCTTTAATTAAGTTAATGGCAGGCGTCATTATGAAGTAATTAAGAGTTTATAGACAGTCAAGCGTGCCTACATTTCTTTGCAACCTACGGAATTAATTACATGCCTTGAACCATGAGTTCTAGAAAACTAACCTAGTATGGTATCAAACGTGTATTTAACAGTAGTGACAGTTTGCTGTTTTTTCTTGAAGCCAAGTACGAGTGAAGCAATATCAACTTTACAATGTTCATGGGAATATCGCATATCGCTCGATGAAAAAAGTAATTGTAGTTTTTTTTTTCTAATTGGCTAAACTATTTTACCTGTTAATTAACATTTGCCCTCATTATAGACAGTATTTCAGTATGGTGTATCTTTCGTGTTGAATGTGATACAGCGATTAAATGTGATGCCATACCTTATTTTAAATAAAAAATAGTGTATTTTATTCTCGGACACTTTATCTTTTTTCCGTCTACCAATCAAAATCCGTTTTGGGTCAAAACTGCAGTATTTTCATATGAAAGGGCAAATTCCGATATCCACCTAATACGAAATAGGTTATTGCAATATCATATTCCTAACAGCGATCATGCACATTGTCTGCCTGAGTGATCGAATACTTCAACTAATATTCTACTGCCGTCCAAAATGAGTGGGATTGAGACGTTAGAGTGGTGGAATTAACATTTGATGAATGTCCTGAAGTACGTCCCGGCCCGTCTCACGATTGTTGGGCCCATTGAGCCCAGTTTCTGATTAGCCATCGTCCTCAACAAGGACTTGAGTAGTTTGGTAGTGGTTATGGCTCACTGGACCAATTTCCTTCTTACTTCCATTCGTTGATCTCTTTTTTTTTTGGAGGTTTCTGGTCTTCGTATTGACTCGAGAGGAAAAGAAATCAAGAAAAGACATCACACCTTCTTTCCCTCTTTACCTGGCAATTGTCTAAATTCTTCATGGATCACTTCACAGCACTTGCTTCTTTTGAAGAAAACCTCATGAGCACACCATATATGTTACAGTCAATTGAAAAATGCATTTGACATATTATGCCAAAGACTTATGAAATTACAATTTCCAAGTTTTGCAATTAATCGGTTCAGCTAAAATTGCGTCAAGAATTTCTAAGGTTTAATACATCCCTAAAACTGGTGACGACATCCTTCGACATTTCCGAGTCAATTTGTATGCAATTTTCGACATCAATATAAAAATCTGTTGGGTAATCTGGATAATGATGATCAGTTACAATCAGAAGTCCAGACAGTGAATCGCGGTCATTTACTTATTACTTACACAGCACAGTCGTGGACGCTTGCAATTTGAACAGTACTTTGACCTCTTTAATAAGTTTTCCGCCTTTTTTCAGTTGATATAATGCAATCACGCAGAAAATAAAATTAAAAATGCATATCCAAGAGATGTAATAACAAATTAATCGCAGACTTGAGCAAAAAGTATTCTGCGATATCATAATAATGAGTCTCCAGACAACGCGAGAATTCGCATTATTTGATTTCCGAGATTTCCTAGAAAGTACTTTTCTAATCCGATTGACGCAATTTTTAGAAATCGGTGAATATGAATCAAGTGCAATGCAATTTTCAATGAATGAACTTTCTGAAGACTCTTCGTAGCTCCACATCAGTTTATCGGAGCAATTATACGAGCTAATTGGAAACGTGTTGGAAATACGGAAGAACGGGAACATATAAATGGACTTACGAGGGCTGAACTATATGTATTAAATGTACGCCATTTGCTGGTTGAGTCGTTTTTTGCGGGGAAGGTAGTTGAGAAGAATGACGGATCTTTGAGAGAGAGAAGAAGAAGGCGGGCGGTATGTTCATTCGGTTCAGGCTAAAAAGGTAAAGGAGAAGAAGAAGAATGAAAAAAAGAGAGCCATCAATGCGTGATTACACTTCTAACAACAATTCGCACCTCAGTTCTTTGAAGAAATGCCGACACAAGAGAGTTAGGGACACCTCGCCCCCCTCACCTCAAACACACACCTGTTTAGTCCACGAGTTTAGTTACCTGTCCATTTTTCTATCTACAACTTACAACTATACAAGTACCGGGTGATCAACAATTCAACTCAACTCCAACGAGGGACTCTATTCTCATGTCAGAGTCAAATTTTATCAATGTGTCAGGATTATAAGACAATCAACATGTCAATACATTTTCGAACAGGCAAACCTTTACAGAAACTTACTGTAGGTTTACTTGAAGTGCAGACCGCGATGGCTTCAAGGCCAGTATGAAGGGATTGCGCAGGTTCCCATCGACAGTATCATCTTATACGTATCAAAGTCATACGCTGACACCTTACGGAATATTATGAAGTTAAAACATGCGTAATTAAACTTCTCCGCCATTTTCAGAAATTTCTGGCGATGAACTGAAATTTTGTCGATTTTGACGACTAAATACTTCACAGGGATGTTACACCCGAATACCATTCCTTGCAGGCGCTAAACAACATATTCTGCATTACACACATTCTTCTAAACACCTCAACCTGTCCTGTCCACCAATCTAATATAATTTAATGGTGGGATACGACCCATCCACTTCTCTTCGTCATATATTTTTTTTAAATCAAAAGATAATTATGATCATTTTCCCACTTCTTAGGGCTTTTAGTCTAGGCAATCCATCAATTTAATTAAGGGGATTAATTATTATTGTTGTAAAAGGTGGAAAGGGTATGCATGTGATTGTAATTCGCTTCATTATAACTAAACCCCCAGAACTTACCCAACAGTGTTTAGCAAGTTGTCTTTTCAAAAAAATGTTTGCAATAATAATAATTATATAGTCTGTTTTTTTTTCTTTACCTATAAATTTCCCATGAAATTAAATGGTGATAGGTGTTAGAGGGAGGTTTGACTTGATGTGTGTTTTCATTTAAAGACGATTTTGACGAGGTAAATGAAATAGCTGGAAGGTGAATCGTATGTTGCAGATCTCATAATGTCCAGTGCAGTTGTGCAGTGCTTGGCTGGCGTGCTGCACGTCTAAATGTCCTTCATCCCTGACATGACATGGCCCTCGACTGACAACTGAAAAAAAATTCACTGAAAACTGAAAAATAAGGCACCAAGCGTATAGTACTGACATTTGCATACTCACTCGAGCATATTGCACACTGCACATTGCACGAGTTCTCACCTAAGGTTAAATAGAAAGGAAATACAAAATTATTATGCATTTTTTTCTCCACCCCCATCACATCACAAACTGAACATACCTTGTTAATTATAATTATGAACGACGACGACTACTTCGTAATTCTATACTACGATTGCTTCTGACGAGAAAATTTTATTCTTGATGATTTTCATCCTGTTTCAATTTTTTCACACGAGTTTGTTTGTTCCTGAGCACTTAGAGGCCATGCTTGCTTGGTTTTTAATAGACTTTTAGGTTGCGTGCTTGCTAACTAACTAACTAACTTTGAAGGTCCACATTTTTATGTTCCCATCAAAATGAGGAGGTAAAATTATATATTTTAAAATTTTAGTCATTTTGATTACATTTCTCCCCGTTTGAATAGAAATACTTTAATCGATTTTGTAAATATTTATTTTTGGTCATTTTGTTAACATTTTGCAATTTCGCGGAATCATTTAAATTAGTACAATTCGCATCTAATCTTCAGTATGGATCAGTTGAGTGAGGGAATAATTTTTAATAAATGCTTTTATTTGCTAGAGCTAAAATTGGTGCAAATAAGTGCTCTGAGGTATAAATTTCCAAGGAGACTCCATTGCAAAATATATTAAATAATGGAAATGGCCACATATGGAAATATGAAAAGTTGGAAAATGCATGCCGGCGCCGAACTACCCGGACCGTCTATATCATGTGCTAATGGACTAGATACTAGAATATATGTATATATAGAGATATGTATGTATAGGAAGTATAAAAGAAGGAAGACAAAACAGTTTGGTCAAAATTTGATGGGGGCTTTTTGCAAATTAATTATTCGGCCCACCAAAGTCGGTGGATGGAGAGAAACCTGCGGTGAGGGCGGACCCTTGTCCTCGTCACGACTTGAGTACTTATCAACAAAAATGAATTTTTAATCCTATGGCCGAACCACTCTAGACGCTATTCAACTCCACCGACCACGCTGTCTTGAACAATACTCCTTCATTACTTATTTTCGAATTTGTCATTCTTCTATGTCGTGGTCACCAACTAGCCGACTATCCATTCTTCCTTGTTACTTTTCAAATAATCCCGCTTCCTGTATTTAAAAGAAAATCCTCCCTTTCCTAAGTGGCGCCACTTACTAATCTTCCAGCTCAAAAAATCCAGAAGGTCACCTTGACCCTTCAGGACAATGTGGTCGGTGTTTTTTATCGGATTCCTATCCAACTACTAGCGGTACCATCTCCAGGCCACAAAACCCTATGACGCATTCTTTTACAAATTCCCAAACTTTTGACCGTGAATTAAGGAAACCGCCATCTTATTTAATGAAAGTATTTTTGAAAAGATGCTTAAAAAATTGGGAAGAGTGAAATAATTATTTTAAGAACCGGAAACCATGGCTTACGATAAGAAAGTCGTACACATGTCGCCATGGGATAATTCGTAGACATGAGACATGTGACTTATATGAGTCGCGACGCGACCACATAATTAGTGCAAAGACGTATGAATGAAGGCATTAATGGGTGCTTAAGTACACGTCCTGAGAAAAGGACCTTTTTTGAAAGGCTACTAATCAGGACAACGTATGGGGTCCATATTTCTTCATAATAATTTCACTTGACGTGCCGCCGGACATCAGAAACCATACTTATGGCAAATGCCAACTGACAACCAAGTCTGAGTCTGAATCTTAACGCCTAGTTTAGAGTCGTCACTTCACCCGGTGATTTTGTCACTTTCAATTGTTTGTAAACAAATTCTTCATAGACAACAT
>JAQGCA010003778.1:0-11255 GCA_034698945.1 Protaphorura quadriocellata
TGGGAGCTGGGCACGAAGTTATGGACCCTTGTTCTACAGGTTAATTCACATGCCAAATCCCTCCAACCCGTCCTTAACTTGGCTTATTTATGTGAGAGGAACTAATGCCCAGATATTTACACTAATGGCTGCCTAAAGACTGTCATTTCCGTACACATAACGTTAAGTTATAATTTGACTCGAGCTTGGAAACTGTGCTCTTCTCATGAGAAATTGCCCAAGTAGAAAGAAAAAAGAGAAAGTAAATGTGGGTTGGAGTCGAGGAGATAAGGAGATGAGGCGGAGGTTGCACATGGACAGAGAATGAGATGATGATGATATGAGGAGAAAATAAATAAAAAAGTTGATAAAATTAGGGAAAGGAAATGGGACGGAGAATATGTTGGGCATGCAAAACGTCCTAATGTCTAACTAAGGAAATGACAAATGTGTTCGTCGCATTTTCCATTTCCTTTTCACCGGTGTGCATGTGCATGGCACGTTTGCACGAAGTAAGTCTATCCTACTTTCTCCTTCCGAAAGACCGCAAAAGAAATTCAACTACGAAAGCTCCCGTCCGGCACGGGGTACGCACGTAGTTTGCCTTCACCAGTACGCACAGTTCAAGATTCACCAACAAGGTAAGGAACCTAGTGGTTGTAGTCGGAACTAATGATATCAAAGATTATTTATGGTCAGAAATGTGTAGAATTGCATGGCCAAGTTTGGGGAAATTTGATTTTACAACAAATCTTAAACGTAGAATTTTTCAATCCATAGTACAACACACAAAATAATTAAAGATTTTTATGGCTTGCGTGAAACTTAGGCAGTGTATGTACATAGTGAATCTCATTAATATTGAGGCGAAGCCACTACTTCAGCCTTTTAATTCCTACATGGCGATGCTGTTCTTGAATAATTTTTGATGTGATGATGATCTCTAAATTCACAAAATTAGTCGAAAACGGAATAAAGAGAGGAAGACTGAAACCTTTCTTTTTACTAGTGCTTTTATTTACACGGTAAAAGTAGAGGATGTGTTCGTGTGACGTCTGAAGTGAGTGAGTGTAGAAAGTCACGACACACCAAATGCGATGCTATACAATGTTAACGTATGGAGGACGTTGACAATCTTATGTACAACAAATTACCCGTATTCATATAGCACACTATACTGCGTATGCTAAACCATTGAACTCAAATAATTCTTAATTATGTTTCATGTATAAATTTTAACAGTTCTGATGGTAAATTGAAGGTATAAATTATCGTGAATTTGTACTAATTTTTTAAGGTTGTTCTTTCAATAAACATTGGAAAGTTTCGAGAGAAAAAAATATGCGAAATATTTTACGTTCAAACTAAAAGTATTCTAAAGATTGCTTTTAATACATTACTTTCTTGATAGTTTTGTTTACGACACAGAACAGTCTGAACTTGAGAAACATCAGGGGTGCTTTCATTGTCAGACCTTAGCTGTGTTCAGAAAATTCTCTCTCTCTCCTATATGCTTGCTTCGCATTTTCCAATGGACCATTTCCTTTCCCATAAATTTTGGAATAATTATCAGCCTTAGTCAAAAGTGAAATATTATATGAGTGGTGCTGAGAAGGAGAAAATCTTGTGCGTGAAAAGTAAATCCTCCCATACTCTATTCATATGCTCTTGACTTTCTGCATTCTCGAAAGCACGCACTTTGTTGTACTGCTGAACGTAGATGTATCCCTCCACTTTAATAATATCTGAGCTTCTTCCCTTGCCTTTTACTCAACTTCTTCCAATTTAATTTATGTCAAAACTTTTGGGAAATTAATTAATCTTTGTGGGTATTTATCAGTTAAACGAAATTTAGCGTCTAGCTTTGGTATGTACGTGCTTACTGCCTTTAAGCTATACAGTAGTGTAGGCTGCCAGTTTTCATTTAATCGCTTTCACTTTTTATTCTCGTCTATTCGACTCGGCTCACAAATTCCCTAAAAGTGGAATTCAATTTGATTTAACAAGGTGCGCAGAAAGTACAGACCGTTTGCTCCTTCAATGGAAAAATGTACGACTCTGGAGAGTCTTGGGTTCATCAAGCAGAGTGTTCAGAATGCAATTGTTATCATGGAGTCGTTTCTTGCAAACCAATCCAGTGTGACCTTCATGAATCTTGTACGTTGGTGAGGGCTGAGCCAGGATCTTGCTGCCCAGTTTGTGTTGGTAAATAAATTTTATTCCTGTCGCATAAATTCCCAATGATACGTTCGAGTCCACTGCGCTGTGTTTAAATTCCCTGGAGGTAAAATTTAAAGATAATTGCATTCCAGTGTTGGAAAATCTAGAACGTAATTTCGGGTGAGGTCATTGAGGTGCTGTGATTTTTTACCTTTACTTCTAAAATTACACTTTAATTCAAAGCATTACTTCAATTTTTGCTAATTTCCACTTCCCAATTGCTTATCGATGTACCTTTATTTCATTTAATAATTTTTAAATTATTATCCATTGGAATGTTAGGATGTGTTGGAAACTCCGGGGCTGTACATAATAACTCTGATGTCTGGGATGAAGATCCTTGCACAACTTGTGAATGTACTGAAGGTCGTATAAAATGTCATGCAGCCATGTGTCAAACAACTTGTTCAAATCCCACACACATTCGTGGAGAATGTTGTCCTCGTTGTAACAGTTAGTGCCTTTCAGACATTTCCTTACACAGGGTGGCACAGAAAGATCGGACACTCTTTGAACACGTATGTGAAATCTGTTGACTGTTGAAGGAAGCGAATAATAATAATAACGATTCCAGCATTGAAACTCATGGTCCGATTCTGTTGAGATGGTCTTAGTATTGGGAACCTGTACAAAGATACTGGGGATTCCCGAAAAGAGTTCGAGTTCAATAATATTGTTTGTTCATCTTTCGACTTGGGACTTGGATACAAGAATTTATGTTGAAGCCCCGATAGAATTTATATTTTGGATACTTTCACTCTCACTTCACTTGAATTGAAGAGAAAGAATTACGGAAGCAAACCCAAATAGAGAATATTTGATTTTCAATTTTCGGTGCTTAAGCACTACCACTTTATCAATGACTATAATACGACTGACCGTAGCATAAACTTCCATACAAAATATGTACGTTATCCATACGAAAACACGACCAAACAATTGAACCCCTTTTCTGGAACACCGCTTAATCGGGCGCCAGGTCGAAGTTATATTTTTGGAGGTATCGCATTTGTGCTGATCCGTACTGTAGTTTACCTAGTGTGAATGGAATCTGGTCAATACACAGTTCATTCACGAGATAATTGTTAGCTTGTTTACGAGGCTTGTCGCGAAATCGTCGTTCAGCGGTAACTCAGACCCGAATTGCTTTTCTGAACCACCCGATATAAACAAACGAATCTATTCTGCACCACCCTTTGTGTCATTCAAGTTGACCCTTCAATGTAATGGAATACTACGCACTAAAGAATTCAACGTATTGTTGTAAATGTAGACGGGCTTGAGTGTCCTATCATGGATTGTCACCTAGAATGCCCGAATGGCTTCCGCTTAACCAAAGCCGGATGCCCAACTTGTAAATGTAACAAATGCCGAAGTTTGGCTGACTGTGTCAAGGAATGTCAGTTTGGGTTTGAGACAAATGAGAAAGGATGCCCCATTTGCCATTGTCGTCAGTTTGAAGTGGAGGAAAAAGAAGAAGAGGGGCTTCATGGGACTCGGGCCCACGGTATTCAAGTGCATCAACCAGCTTTGAGAGTCGTGTCAAAATCAGTGGCGGATTTGGGACTCAAGTGTGACGGAACTTGGGATGAAACTCTACGTTTAAATGGGGAAGAGTGGTCGGATAGTTGTCGAAGATGTGTTTGTAAAAATGGCTCCGAAATGTGCTCTTTGATAACGTGCCCGCTCCCTCAATGTGAGCATCCTTTCTTTTATCCAGAAAGCTGTTGTCCTCGATGTCCTGGTAAGAGAACTTCTCGGGAATGAATTTATGTAACAGCCCACAGCCGTAGTGGAGTGGACATTTCGCTTTATTCAGCGATTCAAATCGAAACTTTATACTGATTCAGCGCTTCAAATTTAAACTCCAAAATGCATAACATTTTGACCATATGTTTTCAAATCCGCTTTCGAAAGACTGGTTTTTCATTTCCTCACTGCCTGGTTGAATTGAATCTGCGTAATGCAATAGGAGGCTTGGCGTTTCAAATTTACTCATGTTCGGATTCATTGCATTATTGCAGGTGACCACGTTGACCTATTTGAGCCGGAGAATGGCTCACCAATATGCCAATCCTCAGTTGGGGTGGCACATGTCAATGGTGACACGTGGAAAATTGGAGGATGTTTAACGTGTACGTGTCACGACGGTCAAGTTTTGTGTGCCGGCCCGGACTGTCCTCCAACGCCATGTCCACACAGTCGGATTCAGAATGAAGGGGATTGCTGCTTAACATGTCCCAATAATATGTCAAGAACAATAAATGATAAAAACATATCCAGCTCCCAGTCCAAGTCCTATTGCTTCTCAGATGACTCTCAGAAAGTTTATGCGGACGGAGAAATGTGGAAGGTTTGATCTTCTGGGCTATTGCTCACTAAAATGAAATATTTGAAAATCCTCCGCGCTCGTCTTTTATCTTCGGCTAAACCGCATTCCACTTCATACATATATTGTGCATATACATGGAATTGAAATTGGAATGCCAGAAGATAGATTAAGACGCACGTGTGGACATGGACAAAGACTAAACATGTATGGATAGAAGTCCCTTCCTTGGATGACATTTTATCATGCGTGCTTAATCAATTTATTCCACTGAAATTATAGAAAAAAACTTTTTGAATTCCTCCAGGTTGGACCCTGTCAGAGCTGTATTTGCCAAGGTGGTGAGGTCCACTGCTTTTCTGGCGGGAAATGTTTAACCCTTGAGTGTGAACGACCGATTCTGGCCAAAAATCAATGCTGTCCCATCTGTCTCGGTCAGTGAAAAGCTCAAGTCAGAATCTCGTCATTTGTCTTCCTACTCGTTCCCTTCTTTACTAGCCCCTGTCCTAAACGGACAAAAAAATTGGGACTTGTCATGATTGCAATTTTTGTGTTCGTTTTCGAGTGTAGGGAGTTTCAGTTTTTCCTTGGAAGGTCCCATAGTTTGGAGAGGTGCTCACTGCTCTCTACTCTACCGTCCCCTATTTTAGTGTTACATAAATATATATGTTCTGTACAACGTATGTATTGATTTCCTCCGGTTGGGCGTCACACCCATTCAGAAAAAAAGTGGAAAGAAAGAGTTATGAGAGTAGTCGGAGTTTTTGCAATGAGAACAATCATACTTACGTGCTGGGATGGAGGGAGAAAGTCGGAATTCTGGTGAAAGTCCTAACCGATAGTGCCAGTGCATGGAATGTGACGTTGCACGTTGGGACCTTCGTGTCCTCAACCCTCATGCTTCCTGCCCAACTAAACTCCCAAGAAATTTTTTGTCCCATCTGCTCAGAGGCTAAAACTTTTTTATTCCACAAACTCGAAGCTCTCAAGCTCTTTCTTTTCGTCGACTACGACTACTTCAAACATGTGCTGCTGCTCCGATTATTAAATATGTATTACTTTCATCATCAAAATCTCATTATTGGTCTTGTATTACACATACGAAATGAGAAATATCGATTACACATCAGTTGTCTTGTCATGTCTGTCTGGAGGCCCATATGCTACTACTCCGAGTACATACTATTATGCATGAAGGAATTTCCACACCCGCCTTTCCCTTTCATATTGAACAATAAAATGACAAGAATTTGTCAACGCTCGCTAATCTTTTAAACAATGTACCTATTTATTTATTATTGAAGATTATTATTCTTATTTAATAATCTAATCTAATTTATTATTATTCAGAGAGTGAGACAAAAAAAATAGTCACAAGTTCAAGCGATCTCAGGGAAGGCAGCGACAGCGGCCCGGACCCTCAATCTCAAAACGCATCTTTGAGTAAGTTGAGACATTTCACTCTCAAGTTTCGTTGATATAAAAAAAATTGAAAACCTGAGTTCACGGATGATTTAACATGCAGTTAATAATTTAAGAACACAATTTGCCAGAACGAACTCTCCTCAAGAGAAGAATCCGTCATTCCTGGGAGCATTTCTTTCCAAAAAATGACAGACTTTATATGGTTTGAGCAATGGTTTTCCTCATTGGTCTTGTGAGGTAAAGAGTTCATGGTCTGTGCGACTTGAGCAATGTTTCCAAGAATATGTTATATTGTTTGATGAAGTTAGAAAAGTAATGATTTTGGTGACTCTAAGTATGACTAGAGAAGCGTAACTATAATTTGACATAATTTTTAGCATATTTGGTTGAATTGGTTGAAAAGTTATTTATCATTATGACTTGCTGTGATGCAACTTTCGCTAATTTGGGGGATTTCTGGTTTTGAACAGATGAGTTTTATAGCTGAATGTTTACAACGCTATACTTTTCTATATTTTTACAGACGGAAGCGTTACAACAGAACTCAGCGTTAAAAGTCCCGAGTCACTAGGACCAATCATTTCTTCCTCAGATTTGACGACGAGAACCGGTGCTGACATGAGTTCCTCAGGTGGACTAGAGCCGCATTGTGCCATAATCATCACATCACTCATCGGTGTGTCATGTCTACTTATCCTCTACATTGTCCGCTCGTGTTTTTTTACTCGAAGAGTTAGTCTCACAAAGAAGCTCCCGTTCCATTCGTCTAATTCTTCGAGCGGAACTTCCCCTCCACTCACCCCTGACTGTTGTTACAAATATACTAGCTGTGCCCAAAGTTCAGAACAGAAAACTCCCTTGTGTCACACTAACTCTACTTCTCGGAACACAAACCCAATTTTAAATAGTGGTGACAAAGTGTGAGTTTCAAAATATATTTATTTAAGATGCAAATATGTTCACATTAACGTATTGTTCCTGGTGGCCCGCCCGGGACTACCCGACGACGTGATGAAACAAGTAAATACGTGGCACTTAGGAAATAACTACATGATGTAATGTAACATAATGTACCGGCACGAGAGTTCATCTCAAATTTTCAGTCACCCGATTCCTCACGCCACCGTGACCGTGACCAATGAAGTTTCATTTTTGAAGAATTTTATTACTTCAGAAAATACCCATAACTTTTGTTCGCACATCGTTTCGTGATCACCAAGCAAGCAGCATGCCCGCCAATGATGTAGCACATAATACAATAATTCAGTTCTGTTCAGCCATATAGAATACAGGCCCTGTAGTGTGTGTGAATGGTTTCGGATGAGAGAACTGACAAGGGATATCCCGGAGGCATTAAACCCACGCAGACCTTAGTATGGTTCTTTGACACAGTCGGGCAACCTGACTCAGTAAAAACCTGCGAGCAAAGAATTTGAAACTTACATAGAGAAGACATTTTAATCAATCCGAGCAACTTTCACTTTTTTACTTTAGCCACGGGTGGTTTGTCCAAGTATTTAATTTTTTGTGTTCAAACAAATTGTCCCTCTACAAAATTGTGACACTGAATGAGCCCGGCACATATGGTTTCACCAGACGACTTTTAACTTAAATCACTGAATGCTAAATTGAGTTCGAGAAACTATGTTTGTCTTAATAGGCTGTGCCACCACATGAATCTCCCTTGTCCATTTTATTCGCTGAATCCGAAGCCGATGGAAGGTATATGAAAAAGTGTTATGTTTCCAAATTCTTATTGTTGTAGAATTGTACTGACTGTATGTTACATGCTGCCAGGGTGCTCATTACTTTTACCAAATACGGATGAATGCTGTTATTGTGTGAAAGATGATGATATACATAATTCATTCTTCTATTTTATGTGAGTATTACAATATTACATGTTAGAGTAGTAATGGAGTCAACGCGAATTCATGGGACTGACTGACCGAAACGCTGCTGTGAAACTTTTAAAATGTATGGAAATTACTTTCCGAAATTTGAATTGCATGTATTATAAAGTATACAATACAGGGAATGACAGATATATTTTTATACGTGTATATGTACGTACGGACAATGCATGTGTTTTTTGTGTTTCTATTATTTGCAAGATTGCATAATTGTATACTACAAAATGAACATTGTTATTATTATTCTTGGTTTCATCGTACTGCTGATCTGCACTAAAGTGCGACAGTGTATAATTATTAAAAAAACAATCAGTATTTTGAATGGATTATGTATGACTCATCAGTTTTTAGAAGTGATTAAAGTCGCTAGGATAAAAATGTAATCGATTCTTGACAAATGTGTTCTGCAGATATCACGATCAAACTGAAAGCATTGAAAGCATGTTTCGTATTTTTTTTGCCGCGATGTTTCGGACAGAATGTAGGCTGTATTATGGAAATATGGAATACGGATTTGATACAAAAATATATTAAGTAAAAAGTGTAAGTACTAATCAAAGCTTTGATAAAGATATTAAGCATACTGTGTTATTTAACTTTGTTATACCAAAGCTTGTACTTTTTAAACAAATTGGTGTAGAACTTGATAGAGATATAATAATCCCGTGTTGTATTTCCTGGCATGCAGATTTTGTACCTCGCAAAAATATTCTCTTGACATATCATTCGTATTGTATTGTATTTGGCGAGTAAATTGAATTCTGCTACGTTGTAGGTTTCAAAAGTAAACGATCACTTGAACAGTACAATGCACCGTGTTGTCTGGCCTACTCCATACTTTCAAGTAGGAAAGCGGGACTACAAAAGAAATCTACAAAGAGAACAATAGTCAAATATGTGAATATTACAAACACATTACATATACATTATTGGTTGGTTTGGTACATTGGTACACAACAATTCCACCTTTTGTGAACAAGTTTTTGGAGATGATAAATGTAATATGGGTATGAGAAAATTTCTTGTTTGTCAATGTTTTTGTGATTTTACAACATTCTCTATAGACTCTCCTTTTCAAATCGTTGTTTCTTGTTTTTGTTTGTTCTTTTATTTTGTTGTAGTACATCAATCTTTGACAATAGCTTCTTTGACTCGAAAATTTGTGACATTGTATGCTTGAATGATTTGAGTCAAGCTGAAATAAAAATTAAATGAAATTGGCCAGAAAACAAGTTGGACTGGCTTATTGGACATGTAATGATGCACAAAGTTTTATTTATTTTTTTATATTATCTCGTCTGGCATTCGTATTTTCTAATATTCTTCAACTTGTAAATTCTCTGGACTACAAATATGAGAAAATTAGCAATAGTGAATCGTAAATCTTAAGACGCCATTTCAACTTTCTGTACTTAATGCACATGCACACAATTCCAATGTCGGGGCTTTTCTACTGCCTGGAAAATCTGTCTGAACATCCGAACCAGGTTCGGAGAAGAAAATTTAATTCCTGTTATTTAGAAGTAATTAACAAAGATCTTAGAAAAAAGCAGCAGATAACTGGTTCGAAGAAGATATTTTAGGCTTGACAGATTTCATTAATTCACTTCGGATTTAGACAGGATGAACTTGAGATGATGTTTCTGGAATGTAAATCTGAGTTTCAATTTGTAGGAATGAAAAACATGAGCGATAAGTAAATAAATAAAAAATATAAAAATCGATTAAAATGTGATTTTCTTGTCAGATTCCTTGAAGACTTCAAGCCGAACGATGTATTTACTTACCTCATGATCCAAAACCCAATTTCTTGTTTAGGCCAGGTGTTTCGAAAGCGGTTAATGAATTTCGCTCATTTTACAGTGAGTTGATTACAGTGCAGTGAACACCAAATTTTGGAACCTCTCCATCATTCAAAACAATTCAAAACGAAATCAACTGCAGTAAGAAATAGATTGGTTGGAATTGGATTGTATGTTGAGATGAGAACGCTACACACTCAATAGAATCGAATGGACGGTTAAGTTACCTTGAACCGTCATTTTTGCTTGGAATAAATTCAGATATAACCATCAAAAATGTTTTACATTCAAAAAGATAGACTTATAAAACTTTGCGGTCGCCTTTCAAGTTGTTCAAGTCATGACAGCTAGTTCTTTATTGTTTTCACCAAATTTTAAATAGTGGCCCCTTAGCCACATTGAGCTTTCAAGATCGCGGCCAATAATACTATTGAATACGATGGCGGATCCTTCAGCCAAGTTGACCATTTCTGGACTCGGTGTGGTGATAGGATATAAATTGTGTCGCTATTCCGTCACTGAAGAGATGAAGGAAATCGCTGGCAGTCCTGAACTCAAAGCCTCAAACTATAGGGCTTTCGTAAATCTCAGACTCCGATTTTTTTTCTCAATCCCTTTCAACTTGACAAGACTGGTATATAGTAAGAGGAATAAAAAACACAAGAAGGCAAAGCAACAGAATAAAGTAGGGTCGGACTAAGCTACGACTGAGAAAGTCGGGAACAGTTTATTCACGGAATTAGGCATGAAGTTGAATCGCTTGACTTTGACGCCTCGACTTTACGTTTTAAGAAGAATAGTTATAGATGACATACGTAGTGGAGATAGGGGCAAAAACCAGAGTGAGTGAAATTGCTTGTTTCCATGAAAAACGACCAATCCCCCTATTTACGTAACAGCTGAGACGGAATATCAAAGTGTGCTTCAAAGTGATGATAAAAGCCTGGAAATGTAGATTGTTTTCCGGATTTCTAAGTTAGAAAGTCCTCTTCTTCAGACCGAAAACTTGAAGGGCGAAGTCATTTTCTTCGAATGTCTCTCTCATCTCTCAACTTGAGAATCCAGATTATACGACTCCACTCCAAAAACTCAACTTCGTTCGTAAACTAAGGAAAAGGAATAAGAAATTCTAAATCTAGAATGGAAACAGAAGCGAGAGAATGACTTAGAAAATCCAAATGCTTACTTTACTTGCATAAAGAAATCTTTGTTCCATGCAAATGAGCTATGGATGAATGAAATGAACTTACTTCCTCAGCCCGATTTACTTACAAGGGAAAATTCTGAGTTGTCATGCTGCTCCTGACCAGATCTGTCATATTTGTTGGGATGCATCCTACTGCTTAACTTCCGTGGAGAATTTTATGCAAAATATAGTGTTCAATATTTTACGATAGAGTGCTTTGTGTGCGGTTAGGTTGCCAACAGTTTTATTGAAAAAACTAAGGAGTCTGGACAAATCAATAAAGTAAATAAATAAACCAGGAGTAGTGACGAGTAAACAAGAAAAACCTTAGACTAACCAACGTACTTCCGTCCCTAGATAGACCGGCCCCTGTGTTGATTTGTTGACTATTGACAACTTTG
>JAQGCA010003779.1:0-11254 GCA_034698945.1 Protaphorura quadriocellata
GATTGCCAACACCACGAAACTGCAACCTCCGGAATCCAGATCGAACAATCTGAACTTAACAAGCAAAAACAGTTCCTTGTAAGATTGAGATTCAAAGTTGATGTTAACAAATTCCCCAACCGGCGAACCCCAACACTAAACGTATACAAAAGTCAGGCAGTCATCCTCATCTTCTTCTCAATGAGCCATCCGTCGACAGTCGACTTGAACGAAAGAAGGAAACAAAAACGACAAAGAATGGACAAAGGTTCATCCTCACCGACCGACCGAGTTTATGAAGGAGATGACGATGACAAAATGTTTCGTCATCATTCTTCCGCTGTAACTCTCAATTACGTCACAATTAATCGACAAAATCAAGACGTTAAATCGTGTCATGACTAAACACTTCCGATCAAAAACGTTCAAACAGGTCAAATCTAAATATAATGAGTCCATGTTCTTTTTTAGAGAGCCTGTTCATAAATACTGCAAGGGTAAATATTCTTTTGTTGAGTTAGCAGCATTCCATTCAGCCTTGAGCAGATATCTCCAGTGACGGAAAACCTCATGCGACTGAACCCTCACCATAACAAATCGGCAGGGATTGCTGTTACCTCTATGCTATAGCGGACAGTAACATGGGTTTTTGTGTTTCAACTAAGCATATGCATTTGCACACTTTTGTAATTTTATATGCTAAAATTAGCCAATTCATTACGTCGTAGCTAATTACTAAGTATTATCGTTTCCACGTGTTCGGTGAAGCTGGTCGGAAATGCAATACGTCATAAATTGCCTTCGTCACAGACTCGCACTTGCAGAAAATATGAATGAGATAGGACACACGGCGAAAACGCAACCGGATATCAACGATACTGTTAAGAATACATCCGGCCGGATTAGCATGGGCTGAACAATTCACTGGAAAAGGATAATTTTACAACCTTAACCTTTGTCAGAATTGTGTCATGCCTTCCTCACGGAAGATTTTAATTTTAAGTAAGACAATAAAATTAAGCGCGATGAGAGATCTGGAGATGATCTCAAGTTCAAATATTTAAAATTAAGATTGAATTTCTCTCCTAATTTTGTCATCTCAAAGAAATGTTAAGTTTATTGAGGTCCCTTGAGTTCAATGGCAGGGTGAAAAGACGTATTTTTAAAATGAGCAAGATTTAAGAAACACTATAAGAACCGAACGAAATATTTAAAAAATTCTGATTTCCAAATAATTGGTCAAATGAATAAACCGTAATAATATTCAAATCTCAACCATCTTCCTAATTTTTAAAAGGAAAATAAGTATAAAATAGCTTATGTCAAAGTCATAAAAATATGAGCTAAATTAAATTCGAGAAAATTTTCTCTTAGTGCTATCAGCTAACCAAATAACATACGTAATGTCAGAGAATTCAGAAAGTACTCCAGCCCAGACGTATGTAATTTTAAGGAAAGTCCGATTTTCGAAAATCGTGCAATATATTTGATTCGTTGCAAATTATTTTCACTACGAGTACCCCAGTTCGGTTATTGTACTGAACTGTTTGGGCTATGGAGCTTTATGACATTAATAAAAATTCTCTGACTCTGACCCTGAGGACAGACGATGTTCCCAATAATAATAATTTAGTAAAAACTTTAAGCCACCATGAATCAAGGCTATTACTTCTCGTGTCTAAAAAGAATCGAATGTCCATTTCGTCCAATTTCTGATGAAAACTGAGTAATGATTCAATCTGAAAAAATATGCGTCGAAATTACTCAATTCTGGGAGTTATTTCATTTTAAAAATACTTTCATTCCATAATAAAATAAATTGTACACTTCGATTTTGTATTTCGCTTAGAAAATGCTAGACTTGAGGAATTCAGTTTCTATTCATTTCGCAATTTGTAATACTTCAAACTACTAATTGTGTGCAGGCGAGGAGTAGATTTCCATTCAATTTTTAAGAAAACCTAAATTAAATCGTTTATAGCTTAAGCTGCCACTCCTCTGGATCACTAATTCTCACCAGTTTATTATACGTTGAAAAGTGCAAGCCATTTCGATCTTACGCTGAATATCTTGAGAATGTTACAAAGATTCAACCTTTGTTAAATAAAAATAGCGGACTGGAATTCCATTCTAAGTTTTAATTCAATTGACTTTTAAACCAAAGAACAAACAGTTTAGGTATGTCTGTCTGAAGATTCAATTAGGTGTCCACATATGAATTCGCCTACAATTCAGGAAAAATTAACATCACAATTTACAAGAAAAAAAAACTGAAACGAGCCAACTTCTTACCGCCGAATTCTTATAAATGTAAATGTATTCTTATAAAAGAAATTCCAGAAATCAAAACCCTCAAAGTTCCAATGTTCCATATACTAACATTTACAATTCTTATTAAATCTAGTGGTTCAAAGAATCAAATCATCATTAATTACCAAAACCATCCCAATGTGTGATTGGACCCGCCAGCACACCTTCAGTCACAGGTGAAGGTGAAAATTCTTCTGATGTTCTTAGACCCGGTGAGTGTGTGAAGTAAGGGTTAAATTCCCCATAAAGTTCTCGAGGCTCTTCGTATTGTTGGGGTGAATACGAAGACATGTTGACCATTTTATTATCACAAAAAACTCAATAAAAAATTTCACGGGTCAACTTTTCACCCAAACCCGCACAATAAGAAATAACTCCCACCAGTAAAAAACAAAATCAATCAGAAATATTTTTTAAATGGACTTTGTACGATTATACTGTATTGTACTAAAAAAAATCTTAGCCTCGGTTCATCCAGTCAATTAGAAAAATACATGCTATTTTCTTTTGAGCAATTAAAATCAAACCATGACCCGCACTCAATGAAGTGAAGTGAGTGCAGAAGAACCCACGCACGAAGTTAATATAACCTCACACAGCTTCCCTTATCAGTATCTCTTTTTTCACTCTTCTCTTCAACCACTTGTTGTAAATTATACGCAAAGTAATTCTGATAAAGTAATAAAAGTTCACGCTTAAATTTGCACTGACTGACGACACTAGAATAGAACAACCTCAGAAGACAAAAAAAATAAACTAGCCGCCTGACCTCGTCTTTCCCTAACAAAAATAAATAAATAAATAATAAAAATAAAATTAAAAAAATTGGTGGGAGATTTTTGCTGACACGCAAAATTATTAGCACATGCTTTGCACTCAGAACTAAAACAGAAAAAGAACCAAGGGTCTGTACTCAACAGCTATTATATTTGACGGGTTCAGTCGTACTGTACTGAACGGGATGGAAGAAAAAGTAAATCTAATGTTGCATGATGAGTAATGAGTAATGGTAAGAGACATATGAGTAATAGAAGCGAATCTTGAGGGAGAATTGTGTAAAAAAAATCGCGAATGAGTGTACAACATAGAACACAGTAGAGATCAACTTGTGGATGAGTCTACGGTGTACAACATGTGCGGAGTACATTCCATAAGTCAATCTCTCTAAACAGTCACAATTCAGAGTATACAATGTGTGTCAATTATTTAGTGTATTCGCAATTTGAATTACACTATTTTTATGACAATTGTCTGATTATTTAATTTCAGTCGTATTATAGGTGCTGTATATATTTTAGTTGTGACTAGATTCTGGTTTCTTGTTTTCAATTTATAAAAGTCGAATTCTCCCAAAAAATTGTAAAAACAATGACGTCCCAACTGGATACAACTGGGTTGAAAATATACGCGTATTAAAATAAAAAGAACCGACAGACAAATTAAAGTTGAAATTTTCTAATGAGTAATATGTATTTTCATAAAACTGCACAAAATTCTTTGTTCTCAACCTTAATGGTCAAATTTAACGACTAATCCTAGGAATTTTCAGTATTTCAAAACTGACTTGATTTTTCTTTGCATACTAGATTGAGGATGGTGTTAGAAAATGAGACGTCCCGGACAGGAATCCACAGATAATGTCAATCTTTCCTCTTGATTCAAAACCAAAAGTTTCAAAATCCTAATTTAGAATAAGATCATTCGATTTTTAAACGTTTTTAACACACACACATCGAGAGAAAACTTCTATTATCGTTATTAGAATAAAAAATAATGACTGGATTTCTTTATGGAACTTGAGGTGCATTTGAATTTTTTTAAAAAACTATTAATACAAAATATATTAAAAACATGTATTTTCTGTCGTAAATAATATTTCAGTGAAATTGTAACAATTTGATTCAATGTACTATATATCAACAATGTACATACTTTATGTGATATATTTTTGTCAATTCAAATGATAATAAGATGGGAGAAAGTGCACAAAAACATTGGTTTGGGTGAAATAGTGAGTCTGAGACTCCGACCTGTAAAACTTATCAAGGCAATCGATGTAAGAGTGTAAGATAAGAGATGAAAACAAATTCTGAATCTTAATTGAATTAATCATCGAAGTGGGTTGAGCTTATATAGTAGTTCTGGCCAAGACAGTCAAATTTCGGATTCGTTAGATGACACCGACAAGTGCAACGGCGTAGATGGGCTTGTTTATCGTTTATCACCTTACATAGCAAGTTGCTGACGTCTTTAGACGGTCCAGGCATTCAAGCTAAACAAACGAAACGAATACAACGCATTTGATTCCAGCCTCCATCGAATTGCAAACAAGGAGGCTTATCACACCGGTTAGTCAATAAAACTGAAAAATTAGCCAACTATTAAGGCAGGCCGGCTCAATTCGTACGAATCAAACTGGCTCATGTCAACAAATATAATAGTATAATCTCGAAAGAAAACAAATTCTCTCGAAATCTGACCAGTAATACCCTTGGAAAACTTTTGACATTTTTAATGATTTTGTAATTGTGTAATGTTAACTGA
Source organism: Protaphorura quadriocellata (assembly GCA_034698945.1). Classification (NCBI taxonomy): domain Eukaryota; kingdom Metazoa; phylum Arthropoda; class Collembola; order Poduromorpha; family Onychiuridae; genus Protaphorura; species Protaphorura quadriocellata. The sequence continues at coordinate 4,834 of JAQGCA010003779.1, forward strand.
AAGCTTGTTAGTGCTGCAAAGTCTCGATTTAGCGTCCGGGCCTTAGTAGTAACTTGAAAACGAAGCCCTTCCGATCTGCTAAATTTTCCCAAAGCTATATGTATTGATGTCAAAAATTTGTGAGTTTTCAATGTTCTCAAAAAGTTTAAAAAATTCAGAAAACTAATTTACAGAATTCCCAGAATGCAAACTTAAATGAAAACTTCATTGCAACAGTCAGCGTCTGAAACTTTAAGGATGCAAATAATGATCCACACATTACTGTTGTCTTTCAAAGTCGTCACTCCCGTAGACAGTCCATTGTTTTGATTGACGCACGTAGGGGACGATTTGTATTCCCCGGACAAGTTTTACCTCCAAATCCTCACTATTTCTGATCAAAATTTTGACGGGAGTTTCGGTGTGATTAACCTCAGATAACCGCACGTGGAGTGTTTCCAGACTTTACAATCCACCCACTCATATCTTCTCTTACACATTTCCCCGAATCATTTTCTTCAGTTGTTAAAAAATAGTGACGATTTCCTTCGAGTGAAGTCAAAACTCATTAAAATTTAATAGCTCATCATTCCTAACCCACGACCAACCTAATTTCAATTTTTTTGACCCTTAAGTCGTCCTCATCCACTCGTGTCATCACCTCTACCCCGGAAACGGGTTTCTAATCGTTTTCTCCAGAAAAACTCATAATAACCAAAGTACTTCCTTTCCAAGATCTAAGTTAATATTTCATTTTTACTGTGAACCTACAGTTATAATTTCTCGTCTTCACTTTCCTATTAAAATCACGACACGATGAACATAAAAATAAAATTCCCTGACAGATTGTTTCGCCCTTTCAATCTCGGTCTAGTCATTCCTCCGGTGTCTCACCTTCTACGTCATTCTTAGAATCCTTCACCTTACTCAACCCCAACAATGTACATCTCAATGTTTCGCTCTACTCTCAATTATCAATGACGTGGCAACAAAAAAACCATAACAATGAACCATTCTAGTACAGGTGACTCCTCTAAATTCAGGATACAAATAAAGCGAAAATCTACACTCACACGTGTAGAGGAATGCCTGTAATGTCTCATCCACTAAACATTCCTTGATGTCTAATCCCAGCGGAATTTCAATTCCAATTCCAATTGCCTCCCTTATTAACACATAGTAATTCATTTCATAAAAATTATGAAGGACTAATGTTCCTCTCATTCAATCCATTCATTGCATTACAAGTCAACATACTTTACAACTTCCATACTGATCCTTAATAAGTTCATTTTTTACTATGTGTACGTACACGTACCTATCCATTTCTACTTCCTGTCTGTCTCCCTTTAACTTTTCCCAAGAGGAAACATAACAAATCCCATCTCTTCTCATTCATAAAATAAGACAAGTTGTGTGCGGTTGTAAAAAGATGAGAGATCTTTTTATGAATGAAGAGAAAGGTTTGAATGAATGAATCACTCGACCCAGGTTTCTTAGAGATGAGAACACTACGAATACGTACACATGGGTCCCCCTAACCCTTTCTGTATATCCAATATCAACTGATTTTTTTTGTGAGGAGTCACTTCACAGATACACAGATACACACTTTACACTTATTCCTCCTCAAAAACTTGAAAACAAGTTTATCCACAATCTTTTGGTCGTATTACCTATAATACACTAGTCGCAGTAGTAATTCAGACCAATGCTACAACAGCAACTGAGATTCTTACATAACGTATACTTTATATCTTTAAAAAACTCACAAAAACACGTTTTATTCTCTTTGCTCGGTGAGTAGTTTGGAGAAGCAGGAATAAAAATCAATACTGCATACAATGTTAATTCATTAACAAACTACCCCTGAAATTAATTAAAATTATTTTTTGAGTTTGAGTAATCGATGCATTGTGGAAGAAAGTTGTTGAGAATTTTTTCTAAGAATTTGGCGACCACTGAAATATTCTGGCTGCATTTCCGAAGGTTTTTGAAGGAAGTCTACATAGCTCCAACTAAAGTATTCGACGTTGATTTCTGAAAAGAGTACCCCAAAAATTAATTAGATTAATTCCAAGGTGCACAGTATGCAAACCACGATGGAAAACAATTTTGAAAATCTAAGAAGTCAAGCCAGTCATAAAACCAATAGACAATTCAAGGAAAATGAATTATAATGCATGCTTTCACCGCCAAGCTTTCTTTCTGCCGTATGAGATAACGACGAATGTAACAACAAAAACATCATAGTCGTCGTGTACCGTGAATAAAATAGCCATTAGGTACAGTAGTACAATTTTGTTATTTGTTTACTATTGACAAATTAAATATTGACAATAGATTAACTTCGTTGGAAGTCTGGCTGGTTAAAATAGAATTCTAGTTTAATCACTACTCGTTTGAACTCATCCCTAGAGCTAGAAACCGATTACTAAGAATTCCACCTGCTCAACAATGAGTATTGACGTAGCTTTTCAAAAAAAACAACGTCATTTCTAAGAATTTAAAGTGAAAACTGACTGATAAAACTGATATGATATGATTATCCCCTTGGCCGTTATCATTCTCCGAAGTACTATTATATATAATGACGTGTTTACACATCTAACCGAGGTGAGAGTTATTTTCGGACAGGTGATTCGGGACAAGTTGTAATAATTTTCAAGTGGTAACTTCCGATTGACTCATTATCCCTGATATCAACCGTCGAATTTCACACGATGGATTAATTACCCTAAGATAAACAACCATCTGTTTCCGATTCGGAGGCTGGAACCCGATTTAAAAAGAAACTGTATTACTGACGTATTTATCCAAAGTTATGGATGAAATTGAAGTGATTACCTATACGAATCAGAAGTATTCGGCAATTGGATTTTCACGCAAAATTGAGGTAAGCATTACGTAGAAGTTCAACAATCGAGTCTATGTATTTGACGACGAGACGAAATACTTGAAAATGCGACTGCAACAATTGAATGCGTTTCGGTTAAGAAACGGGAAAGCTACTAAACTGAAAAAGTGGGGACCTATACGAAACGCGTCAAGAAAGAAATCAACAAATCCAAGCAATGTAAATGTAACCTTTATTAGACTCTGTCTTCTGTGATAGGTGCGTATTCTCGAATTGCGTAATTTAATTCATAATATATCAAATCCACTCAACACTGAACCGATAAGAATATATCACGAGACACAACTGTAAAATTTTGAGCACATTCACCTTCACAAATTCACATGTCTATTCCTCTTCAAACGAATGGACAATTGAAACCCCCGATATTTCCTTTCAGACCAACGTCATCACTGAACCAGATTTAATCTCAATGAAAAAAAAACTGTACAATCTAATGCCTTAACATTGACCTTCAACTCAGACTCATCGTGGTGACCACATACCCGTCAATCTAAACATTCGATTGACAGATTTAGGAATTGCCGAACGGTCTAATCCAGTAAACTTCAAAATTAAATTCACAACTTCAACTCCTAAAACTTCAATCAATCGTCAGCTGTAATATCTCATGCGTTTTAGGTTCGCATAAATTCAAATTAAGCTGCTAATATATTTTCAAGTGTCACAGTAAAACATGAAACTCAGTAAAATAGTAATTCAATTAACAAAGGTCACGTCGAAAGTCAGTCCCATTCCTACAGTCAAATGTCAAACCACTATTTCACGTGTTCCTGTCTTCCTGGCTCTACCGCAAAGCAATTTGATTTTTCTGTTTCACGGGTGTTAGACGTGGGTGGTAGAATTTTCAACATAATACTACTTTTAAGCTTCAACTATGATAATTGTGTAATAAATTAAAGGTTCGAGTGTATACATTTATAATAGAATCGATATTCTGACGTAAGTTCATTTGTCTGTCGGGGACAATTTGTCCGAGCAGGGAATACATTAATATCAGTTTTAAAGACTGGATTTTAGAATTATTCGGTGTGGTCCCGCCTGTGTTCTAAATTAGTGCTCATTTCGGTTAAAAAAGACTTTTACTTCATTATATTTACACAAGCAACCTTACGTTGATGTAAGTACTTATAAGGCGCCACCGAGCAATGTGATTTCCTGAATGACCTTCACGTACGTTCTGAAGAAACTTCTACAGCGCGTTTTTCTTACTAGTATTTCAAATATTCACAACTTTTTAACACAATTCTAGCACAACTGTACAACAAATACTAGTTCATTCTAATTAAAAGCTAAGAACTATTAAATTACATACAATTATGGATTGAAATTATGAGGAATTCATTAAACTAAGGCGCTTCGCGATACGATGCGCGCAACCCAGGTAAATGTAGGTCGATGTACTTAGAGGCGAGCCGAGTGGCCAGCTTTCACTGAGAATCGCTCGTCAGATCGGTTGCGCGCATCGGATCCTGAAGCTCTAAAGCTTGTTAAAATCTCCATAAAATTCTCTATAAACTGTATGTTTCCAAATGAAGACCATCGATTAGTTGTAAGAAAAGTATTTTATTTTTTAGTTAGTTCGTAACATGTAAAGCTTGTACGTAAAATTTTAGCCAAATTCCATGATGGTTTAAAATACACTCATACATTGAGTCTTTGTACGTCAAAACTATGAAATTTACAAATCAAAATCATAAACATTCCAAATCTTACACACCAGGCTTAACATTCCCCAGCTTGTTCTCATTCCAATTCTCTCATGTACCAAACACATTATCCCAGATCAAATTAACGTGTTAATTTCGCACACCTTCCATTACCTCCTTACTACTCCATTATTTGCCAGCCTTGTCGGCTATTTACATCAGGTAGGTATTTATTTTACAAACTCAACCAAGGTACATTCCTACCCGGCGCCTGGCCTGGCCTAGACTTCAGACTTGCCTACATTATTTCACCAGACACAAACATTCCTTCAAGTTCAAGTTAAGTCTTCTATCTTCCTCAACCTTTTCTTTTCCTTTTTGCAAAAGACAAAATCAGTCAGCATGAAATGAAATATGTAAGGTACCTGGTAGAAGTACCTTTGCCTACCATACCTGATTTTAAACATGCTTACCTTGCCTTTTTTGAAATTCCTAACCCCATTCTTCAGAAAACCGGCCGGCATATTCCAAAGCAAAACCGTTTCAAGTTTCTAAAGTCTATTGACATTTACATTCCATAGACCGCCCGCCCAGCAACTAAAAAGCCGGTCACATTCTCATTCATATTTTACCCATGCAGAATTTTTTTCAACACCCCATAACCATAGCATCAAAATATTTGATGGCATTCCTTTGAACTTGATTGCAAAAATTTACAAGGTAATGACTTTTCTATAACTGGAATTGATCTTGTTCTGCTAAAACCATTAAATAACTTAATTAGTAGCAGGAGACTTGTACATAAAAACAGTGATTTTCGATATTGCACAGAAAACTTTCGGAAATTTATTCCTTACTAAACGGATTTTAATAAAACGCATGCTCTGAGAACCGAGGTTCAATCGTCCCATTTGTAAATGGCCCATACGTATTCATGATTCATTTGCTAATACGTTGATATTTGGCATAATACTTAATCATGACGAAATGTTTCTGATTCGCAATTTATCCACTAAAACTAGTTGAAAATATTCCCTTGTCAGAGTCAGAATCAGAAGTGGCAACCTGCTCATGTAATCTAGTTATGAATTATTTCGCTTCTTGGCTCGAATTATATAAGAACCACCTGCCATGTACACGTACCAGACCAGATTCCTTCACATGTATTATCTTTAAGTAATCCAAAGTGGCTAAATTACTCACCTTTTTTGCAATTTTGTAAAACCGCATACCTTCATTTACCACCCTGGTTGGTAAAAATTCAAGTGCCACTACTACCACATTACAAAGCCATGAATCACCTTAAGATGTTAGTTGAATTCTGAGAATTGAGAGAGTCAGGCCAAGTTAACTTGTCCTGGTCCTGGTCGTGAGATCCTTTCCTGCTCTGGTGTTATAATCACGACTTTGCAAAATATCGTGGTCCATTTCCGTAAGGAAGCTAATAGTCAACACAACGCACTTATTCTGTCTTTGCCTATTTATCAAACCTAAACTATTTATGTAAGGCATGTACTTAACAACTAACTACCATTTTTTACTCCCTCAATACAAAGCAAGTGGACCTTTGCAGTTCGTGTACACATAAATAACACAATGCAATGGTGTTGTGTACAAAGTAACAAGTGTACATCTGTTTTACACCTGGAAAAAAAGCGGAAACAGTTTTAAGCTGCACATCTCTCTCGTCTAATTTCACCATTCTCAGGGATATGAATAGAAACATATCCCTGAAACGAATCTAAAACAATGTAAATATTAAAGTCTAGCACATGTTTGAAACTAGGATTTCAAAACATGGCATATAGTGACGTTTTCCGATTACAATTAGGCAAATCTAAATAGAAAAAAAAAGTAGGGAGACAAGAAATGTGGG
>JAQGCA010003780.1:0-11252 GCA_034698945.1 Protaphorura quadriocellata
TGCGCTTCCAGTTGTACTCGTTTCATTAACTGACAGATTATGTTAAGATTCGGCATACGTTATCAAGGGGTCCTTGGTACTTCCCAACAATGTCTGAGACTAGCGTCTGGCATCCGGTTTTAGACGGAACAGGCGCAAAATGTCAAATATATCGTTAAGTTGCGCTTCCAGTTGTACTCGTTTCATTAACTGACAGATTATGTTAAGATTCAGCATACGTTATCAAGGGGTCCTTGGCACTTCCCGGCAATATCTGAGACCAGCATCTGACATCCGGTTCTAGCCAAAACAGGCTCAAAATGTCAAACATACCGTTTAATTGCGCTTCCAGTTGTACTCGTCGTAGTACCAGTGCAGTGCAGTTGTACCGGCTAGATATCCGGTTCTAGCCGGAACAGGCGTTAAGTGTCAAACGTTTTGTTCGATTGCGCTTCTATTTGTACTCGCTTCTTTACTTGAACGATTGACTTGCAATTTGGTATACATATTCGACGTACCTCTTTCGGACATTGTTGATAAATAACTTGTGACATCAGGTGCAACCACGGAGTATGAGTTAAATATCAAACCTTTTCTATGATTACGCTTGCGACTGTACCCGTTTTTCTGACCTTCTGGCGGTCAGTAGTGGTCTGCCTTTTACTCACAACACTTTTGGACGGTCACCTACTGTCTTTCATTTTGCGAGTCCATACGAATTTTGACGGTCAGTGGCTGTCTGTTACCTTTCTGTCTCTTTTAATCTATCACGTCGTCTTTCGCAACTTCACTGTTCGCAGTTTATTTGTAATAGAAGCGGTAAATATTTAATGACGGACGCGAGCGTGGCCATGGGTCAGATCGCGCCAGCCAACATGGGCGAGGTCATGGGGATGGACGCGTGTTCGACGATGACAAAGGAGGAATGGAAAATTCCACCGCCATCGAACCCACTCTTGATTGGTTTGGTAAGTTAAAAATCGAGTTTAATTAATCCAAGACTTTATCTCCCTACTACTTGGGGTACACCTCTCAAAATAGGTTTCCCTTGGCTCCACACCTTGTTCTTTATAAATCATTTTTAATAATAATTGAACAAATACACTGGGTATGATGTTCTGGTTTGTTTACTACACTGTGTTATGCGATGCCTGAATCTAAATATTACACATTTTATCAAATGATGACTTATGGTTTATTTCTGATTCTAATAAATTAATTGACAGATTCTGGACAAACTCGTGGCCATTGTGAATAAAAAAGATCTTCCTGCGTGCCGTCTCGTTTGCAAATTATGGAACATAAAAATCCTTTCACGCTTTCGCAAGGAATTTCAAGTCTGCGTTAAAAAATTTTTCTACCGCGGAGGACATGATCAAAGTTTGAAAAGATTCCTCATAACAATGTAAACAAGCACCTTACACAAAGTTCCGAATGTGTGTGTCGACTGCCAATATCATGTACACATATAATTTTTTTTGCAAGTGGAGTTCAGGTCATTTGACTTTGGAAAATTGAACTGTGGTCCGTAGTCCATACAATTATAATGCATGTAAGTAACAACGGTTCAAGGTATAAGCTAATTTAATGTCGGCGTATTAACATATTATTTTTTTGAGTAGGCCCAGGCGGTCATATGTTTTCCCCTGAAGGTTTCGTTGAAATGACCCATCTCTTGACATATTTCAAGGATTTTTGTGCTCGAACAACATTGATTTTAAGGTCAGTCGACTCCTGGCCTGTGGAAGTTGAAACCACCACAACTGAGCTTGCTGACAATGATCATCGCCAGATGTTGAGGAATCGCTGGCCATCTTTTCAATTGGAACGCCAACGATGGCGGGATTTTTTTGGAAGGATTAAGTGCAAAGGCTCCAAACGCTGGTGTCTTCAAATATCCTGATTGGACAGATCACAATTTGAATTAAGGGCACGTTGTTCAAAAGCTCGTATCTTCGCAGACTAACGGACGGTATTTGACATCAAAACTTGCTTTGCATGACTTACTTTAATATTTGGATTTTCAAAATCATATTGAGTTAAATCTGAAAACAATATTTATGTTTATGTGGATAGTTCGACATGATGGTAAAAAAATAAATGCCACAAAATATAATCGAAATCACTAATTATTATTTTCTACCAGTGATACAGCGAGTGTCGGAGGAGTCTCTGTCGCAGGCCCGTGGTTTGTATCTTACTTACATGCATAACATATGCAACCCATGCACAAAGACTGTTATTACTAGCAAGTCACCTTGAACTTCAGCTGATTTGGCAGTCAGCGCAGATAAAAATGTTAGCCAGTGACACCGCTCGTGCCGCCACAGGAATCCCACCGGTCTCTGTCATTGACCCATTGTTTTTTTAGATACGTGTAAAAATAAAAATAATTCCAAAATATAAAATGTAATTAATTGCAATCAGGATAAGAAATTACAATTTATAAATTTTAGAATGGGGTAATCAAAATCCCACTAAATGTGATTAAATGCCATGAATTACCACTAAATGCCAGGTTACAAAACATTTAGTGGGTTCATATAATATTATAAACGATCGGTTATTTGAATTAGTATTGTATCAGTTCCTATTAGTTCCAGTTTAATTTTTTCCCGTTTCATTCAGTTCTAGTTCTAGTTCCATCTACACTTGATGAACCTTCGTTCTAGTTCTAGTTCTGGTTCCAAAAACTTTTTAGTTCTGGTTCTATATAGTTCTAGTTCTCATTAAGTTTCAAATTAGTTCCTCTTCTAGTTTCTGCTTACTAAAATAATGAGAACAAGTACCGGTGAACTTCACCTAGGAATGCTGCAAAACATGTAGAAATATCTCAATAAATAAAATCTTTAATTACACTAGAGTCCCTTGCAATAAATGAACAGCGAATAAAATTTTAATTAAGTAAATTGGAGATAGCGGCACAGGAATCAAATGCTTGTTTTTGTTCAAGAACGCTTATCAATTCAAGTTTTGCCCCTCCAGGCAATGATGTCTTCCATCACAGGGATGCCCGGTAAAGGAATATGCCATTTCAACTGCACCGATTGAAATTGGAATTGAAATAATATCTAAGCTAGTAACGCTAGATTAGGCGTTGCACTCTTCTGTTCATTCCAAATCACCCATGGATCATGGATCGAACAAGATGCAACGAAGAGAGAACGTGAGAAAATAAAAAATAAAATTTTGTTTTTGAATGTGTTCCGCTGCCGCTGCAGCTGTAACTTGCAAGAGCGTACTTTCGCTCAATTAGAGCTAAATCGGAACTAAATGAGAACTAAATGACATTTTAGTTCCGCGGCTTAGTAGTTCTAGTCCTTAGTCCCGGTTCCAACTCGCGTTCATTCAGTTCTACTTCTAGTTCCATTTCGATTCTGTTAGTTCTAGTTCCAGGAACTGGAACTGAACTGTAGAACTAGAACTTAGAACTAGAACTGATACAACACTAATATGAATGCTTGGATTTTTGCATAGATTGACTAACGTTAACCACAAAAATAACCTTGGAAATCGAAGAGTCGCTCTGAGCTAAGCATGTCAACAATAAACTATACGTCGTAAAAATTTAGTCACATCTCAAATGATTTCTCAATAATTCATAACGATTATTTCTCTTCATTTAACAAAGTCTAATAGAAACTGTGAAGATTTTGTGACGGACGCTTGAGTGGTCTTGTGCCCAATCGTGCCAGGCGACATGATCGAGGTACTAGAGAATGACGCATCTTCCCTGATGACGACAGAGAAGGAATGGAAAATTCCACCGCCATCCAATCCACTCTTAATTGATTTAGTAAAAGTCAAAAATCGGGTTTCATTATTCACAGACGTTTCACCCTACTTCTAGGGGTACAGTTCCCAAAATTGCATTTTGCCAGACCTGTTCCCCTTCATTTACAAAAAATACATAATATAATACTAATTAAAAGGAAACGAACCCACACAGTGGGTCAGAGTCTAGATTTTTTATAATTTCCGGGTCATGTGAATTCAGATATCACACATTTGTTGTCATTTGATGGTTTATTGTATATTTCTGACTCTAGTCAATTCATTGACAGGTTCTGGACAAACTCGTGCGAATTGTGAATAAAAAAGACCTTCCTTCATTCCGTCTCGTGTGTATATTACGGAACTTTAAAGTCCTTCCACGCTTTTGCAATGAATTTGAAGTCTGCGTTCATGATGGTCGAAGTCATTTGAGACTTCACTGGCGTTCTATTTATAATTTCTTCTACTTCACTTGATTTTTTTAATTACAAATTATTAATACTTGGTTGCACAGGAAGCACGATGATAGTGGTTACAATCAAAAACTATACTGTTATGTTCAGAGCTTTAAAATAAGTTATGAGGCCACAAAACCAAGTTTATTTTTAAAATTTGCAATACTTTGTTCCTGGGAGCCTTTGAAAAAGACTAGGGTTGGCGCGATGCCGCTGGCTACTTATAAGCTCTGGGCGGTATAGTACATTTGTACTGAGTAAGCCTAGCCTTGTACACAACGTGTCCTCCCCACGTCGGAGTCATAGTCCGGGGCAACTTGATTAGATCGGATCAGAGCGAAGTCTGTGACAAGACCAAAAGGGTGAAAGTAGCCGGACTTTAAACTCTCAATATTTATTAAATTTGCAATACTGCGCACGGGTCTTTGTTTTTATTTATACTAACGTATAGAATTTGCGTTCGTAGTAACAGATCCATCCTCTGAATTTTTGTATTTGAAAAACAAAATTAGTTATCGTATATTGTACTGTACAGGCTAGATAAAAGTTTACTTCGTTATTTTGCATTAGCTTCATCTCCTTTACGCAAAACTATGTTATTTGTCTCTGCAAAATTAACTTAAATCTCATCCCACAAAAATATTGTATTAACATTATCAATTCAAAATCAAAAACAACACATCAGACAAACTACGATTCTTGAACGGTCAGAACTCGCAAGTTTGAAATGTTTAGTGTGTTTTCCGTTTATAAACTTCAAAGGGCGTCCGTCTGTCCGTAACGTGCTCCTCGTTGCTGACATGAACTTGCATTCATAACGGTTATTTTACACAAACAGAACACACACGGACGCAGTCAAAATACCATATACCTTGGAGCAATTGTATTGCACAGTTTGTTACTGTTCTTTGCAATGAGATAGGTAACACGAAGCTACCTCAACACTTCTGTTCGCAGGACTGCAGCGATAGTGAAGCAGATTTGTGAAATATAAAATTTGTTGTTGGGTAATGTTGGGGAATGTGACGAACGACCACAGTTATTGACCATATTAGAAATGTCCCCACTGTGGGGGAATGTGACAAATATTCCCAGATATTGAGAATGCTACAAATGTCCCCACTGTTGGCGAAGGTGACAAATGTCCCTGGATATTGCGGTGTCAAATGTCCCTGGATATTGAGGTGTCAAATGTCCCCACTGTTGAGGTAGGTGACAATTGTATCCCGATATCGGGAATATTACAAATGTTCCCACTGTCGGGGAATGTGACGAATGTCCACAGTTATTCAGCATATTACAAATGTCCCCACTGTTGAAAATGCTACAACTGTCCGTACTGTTGGGTAATGTGACAAATAACCCCACTGTTGGGGAATATGACGAATGTTACCAGTTATTGAGAATGCTACAAATATCCCAACTGTTGGCGAGGTGACAAATGTCCTCATCTTTGGGGAATGTGATGAGGATTGAGACAGTGTTGAGAATGTGACATATTTACTCACTGTTGGGGAATCTGTCAAATATTCTCAGTTACTCAGAATGTGATAAATACCCATACTGATATCGAATGGTAGAAATGTCACCACTGTTGGAGAATGCGTCTAATGTCCCAACTATTGGGGAATGTTACAAATGTCCAATTGTTGGGGAATATGATAACGTCCCCACTGTTGGGGGTTATGACAAACGTCCCCACTTCCGGGGAATGTGACATATCTCCAGATATGGAGAACGTTACAAATGACCCCATTGTTGGGGAATGTGTTGAATATTATCCCCCCCCCATGAGAATGAACAGATGTCCTCAGTCTTGGTGAATGTAACAAATGTATCATGCGTGGAAGCGTAGCCGGGTCTTGGTCGAAGGTTCAATTGAAAAGATTTCCTTCTTAGTTCACCTAATATGAGGCAACCATTGAAAATAATGAACACACGCTTTTTCTTGCTTTGGAAGCTTGCTCACAATATCTACATTAGTAAGAGAATATTTGGCTCAATATATTTGAAGCCAGTAGTAAAGGAATTTAGTTAAATACTTCCGCAAGTGGAACGCTTGGAAGCAAAATTTCCGTTTGGCGATCTCAATCAAGTTTATTTAAAAGCCGCTTCCTGCCAGCCAACTTTAAATACCAGAGTGTCCGAACCGGGAGTCAATCTTTGTTGACCATACGGCGCGCGGGAAGCTTCCACATTCCCACTAAGTTTCAGGACCGTCCCTGCACAATTGTGGTAGGAATCGAGGGAAGCATAATATCCTGTAGAAATCTCCCTTCAAGGGAAACCTACAAATTTAATTTTTAATTTTCGCTCCGCCTTTGTTGCGTACTCAAAAAATCTGTTGTGGAAGGTGACGAATATCCCCAGTTGTTGAAAATGTTACAAATGTAACCACTGGTGGCGAAGGTGACAAATGTCCCCGGATATTGAGAAGGTGACAAATGTCCCCACTATTAAGGAAGGTGACAATTGTTCCCACTGTTGAGGAAGGTGACAATTGTCCCCGGATATTGACAATGTTACGAATGTTCCTATAGATGAGGAAGGGAATGTGTCAACTGTTTCATATTATACCTCTTAAGTAGCTCTACCATAATTGGAATAATCTTACTTTAAATCAATTTTGAATCAGAGCAAATAATTTTGTGGAGAATCTTATGTTTCCTGTGTTATGAAATCGAATTGCTGTGTTGGAATTTCAAATTACCTAACCGTTTCCCTAAAAATTAATTCCAAGAAGCGGTTCAATGTTTAAAATATTAATGCTAATACACACTTAGCATTTCCCTTATTCATATAATATTCGTTTGTACAAATCACAATCTTATTGACAGTTCTAGCGTATTTTGAATTTTTTTTTGGAGGTGGAAGAATAATTTTGTTCCTTTCTTTATTTTGACACTTAAAACACATTACCGTGGAAACCGAGCAGTCGCTGAGTCCGCGTATTAACAAAGAACAAGGCCTTGCAGAATTTGGTCATATCTGAAATTATTTTTCAGCAATTCACTCATAAGCATTATTTGTCTCCAAATTGAAACGAACTTGTGAAAATTGATACCAACTCTGAGAGAGCCAGTGACCATGGGTCAGGTCCCGTCCGTCGAACTGAGCGAGGCAATTGGGATTGAAGAGTCATCGATGAAGACGACAATGAAGGAATGGAAAATTCCACGGCCATCGAATCCGCTCTTAATTGATTTGGTATGTGGAAATTCAGTTTAATTAATCGGAGTTATTTCTTTCCACTACTAAAGGTACAATTACCATAATTCTTTTATAATAATAATTACAAGGAAGACACATCAGGGGAAAGCGTCTGAAAATATTATCTACACATTTAAGGGATGACAAGATTCAGATACCAAACATTTATTTTCATATATCGGCTTATCGACAGGTTCTGGACAAACTCTTTGCCATTGTGAATAAAAGAGACCTTCCTGCCTGCCGTCTTGTATGTAAATTATGGAACTTGCAAACTATCCCGCGATTCCGAAGGGAATTTGAAATCTACATTAAGGATCGTTCATGCCGCGGAGGACAGAGTAAACGTTTGAAGAAATTCCTTCAATTAATGCGAACAAGTATGGACTTACCTTACACAAAGTACCGGATGTATTTGTTGAATACAAATGCGAGGCTCATCCGTGAATTTTTCTGTATTTGGGGTTCAGTTCTCACACATTTGACTTGGAGATTGGTCCGGAATGACTCAAGTAATTTAAGATGTTTCAAGGTGTACGCTAATGGCTCATAATATTACCATAATATGCCATTCTAACATAATCTTATTTTTTTTTGACAGGACGTGATTATTTTTTCATTGAAGATTTGGATGAAATTATCAAATTCTCAACCAGTTTGGAGTATCTTTGTGTCCACACTCCATTGATTTCTAACGTTCGCCCGAGTCCTGGCCTGAGGAAACCGAAACCACGACAACTGAGTTCCCTCAAAATGCTCATATTCAGAAGCCCTCGCCTTCTTCTCAACTGGAATTCAAACAATGCTGGGATTTTGTACGAAGAATTAAGGGCAAGGGCTCCGAACGCACGTATCGTCATTCAATACACTTATTAGCGGACGGGATTTGAAATCAAGACGTGGAAGATTTTAAATCAACATTTAATCTTCAAAATTATGATTGCGTTAATTTTCTGACAGTCTAATTTTAGACTACATAATCTCTGAAAGTTATTACCTACTTGATGACTCTTCAAAATTCAAATAAATGAATAAATGCTACGAAAATAAAAGTTTCGAAATTGTATTGGTTTTTCTTAGTGTCACTTCTGGTGCCACAGGAATCCTTCTGAGCTCCGCCCATAAATAAAAGTAAATTAGAAGTAAGAATTTACATTAAAAGACGGATGGCTAAAGGAGGTAACAAAGTGATTTGGTCCACACTGTAAAATTTTTGAAGGACCAACACTTCATATATCAATAGCGGTTTTGGTGTTGGAAAATCGAATTGTCAAAGGTTTCTGTTTTTCTGTAGGAAATAATTTATTTCAGTGATTCTGATATTGCGAACGAGTTCGATCCTCTCAAGACCACCAACTAGTGAATGCAAGCAAATGCTTCATATTTGACCAGTCTACTCTGTGTACCTTATTTTCAGACCAGGATTAAAAAAAATTGTAATTTAATCTGTCCAAATACCGATTTGAACGTCAATTGCTTTCAAAATTCAATTAATTACATTACAATTACAAATTGCAATTTAAAAATGAACAGCGGGTTCCAGTCTGGATTTGTAATCAATTCCGTGTCATATGATGACAGAATGTGTTGCCATATGCTGGCTAATCGTCTATTTCTGATATTAATGCAATGATTAACAGATTCTGGACAAGCTCGTGACCAATGTGAGTAAAAAAGATCTTCCTGGGTGCCGTCAGACTTGGTTAAAAAATTTAGTGACAAATATTACTTGTGAATCTAATTAGAAATTATTTGAGATGTGACTAAACAAGTTTATTGTTGACATGTGGACAGTCAGCGACCATTCGGTTTCCAATGGAATTTGTGACAAATGGTAGTAAGTCTATGAAAATTCCAAGCACTCAATTAATGTTTTGTTAAACGTCACCTGAACCCCTGAAATTTCATGACACCTGACACTTATTTGTGATTGTTGACATTTACTGAAATTCGTTTGCAAATCGTCGTATTACTTACCATATAACGAAGTATAGATTGATTGGACTATATTTTCCATGACGATATACTAGATTGCATTACTAATTTATTTGGATATGTTCGTATATGTTCTAATAATATATATATTTTATATAATTCCGATTCAATGAATTTTTCTCGTTACACTTACTGTTAAAAATATTAAAATATTTAGATTCAACGTTGGAAGCTTGAATATTTGCATAAATTGACTAACATTACCCTCAAATTCCGCTGGAGACCTTACAGTCCCATGTCAACAATAAACTACCGCCTTGGCAAAATTTAGTGACATCTCAAATTATGTCTCAGTAATTCGTAAACAGTTTTTATCTTCACTTAACAAAGTCTAATAGAAACGGTAAAGATTTTGTGACCGACGCTTCCGTGGTCTAGGAGCAAGGCAATGGGGAATGACGAGTCTTCGCTGATGGCAACAGAAAAGGAATGGAAAATTCCACCGCCATCGAATCCGCTCTTAATTGTGGATGTTTTGTTATGTAATGTTCCCCGCTTCTGAATAATGTTGTGGTTTAATTGTTTGATTGCATATTCGGGTTTATTTTTAGAGTAATCTTGTTAAAATTACCTTTAGTTACTTGCAACATAATGACCTTTCTTGTATTGGGAGTTGTATTTTAAAATTGAATAAATTGATTTGGTAAGTCAAAAATCGAGTTTCAATTATCAAAGACGTTACACTACCACTAGAGGTACACTTCCTAGGCTTGGTTTTTCCGGGCCTACACCCCTGCTTGTATAAATAATTCTTAGTAATAATTAAAGAAGACACACACACAGTGGGTTAAAGTCTGGATTCGTTTTCAATCCCGGGTCATGTGAAATCAGTTATCACATATGTGTTGTCATATGACGACTTACTATCTAATTCTGACTCTAATAAATTAATTCAAAGGTTCTGGACAAACTCGTGGCAATTGTGAATAAAACAGACCTTCCTGCGTGTCGTCTCGCCTGCAAAATTTGGAACTCACAAATCTTTCCGCGATTCCGAATGGAATTTGAAATCTACCTACGCCTTATTCCCTACCCCTTAGCACAGAGTAAAAGTTTGAAGGAATTTGTTTAATTAAGGAGCTAAAATATGCATTTTGATTTCTATGACTAGAATGAGAAACTTGTGAGTTCGCTAGTTACGTCACAATTGTAAAGCTGGTCGTATAGTGCTAACCTGAATTGCATTCAGAATAATATGCAGAAAATCCATTCTACCATGCCACCCATTCAACAATTGAAAGGAGAACGGCCCTAGTTAATGGGACAGTGCAGACCTGTTGTAGTTGGCTGGATTTTGAACACGTTAGAGCCCTTGACCTCCTGAACAACTTTTGTGAAGGTGATATCTTTTTGAGAAAATAATTTTCAATCGTATTTGTCATTTCTTAAACTCGAGAAATTTTTTCTCGCAATTTCAATTTGGGTTTTGACCTTAGCATGGTTCTGAACATGCCATTTTAGCGATTCTGCAGAATGTTTATACTGCGATTGATGTAGCTAAAGTTTGTATTATGGTTACCCTTGATCTCAAAAAAGCGTTCCCATCGGTATGTCGACAGTTATTACTGACCAAATTAAAGCAAGCTGGTATTAATACCGATTGGTTCTGTGAAAATCTTTCTGGTCGCGAGCAGCAAGTTCGCAATTCAAATGGTAAACTATCTGATAAGTGCCCTGATATTTGGGGTGTACCGCAAGGAAGTGTGATGGGATCGACATTGTTCCCTATCTTTATCAATAATCTGCCTAATATTCTTAAATCGTGTATATCAATTCTGTATGCTGATGATACAACTCTTTTGATTTCTTGTTATCCGTGTGACCTGCTTAGGACTATCA
>JAQGCA010003781.1:0-11252 GCA_034698945.1 Protaphorura quadriocellata
GTTGTTCCACTTACCCTCCTGAACAATGTTTGGATGGGACATGTTGGACCCCACCCCCTTCCGCCCCCAACTAGCCCCCCCCCCCAGGGGGATAGCCTAAAATCTGACCAAACTTGCGCCGATTGACCCAATTTTTTGATATGTTGTACCACTTATCCCCCTGAACAATGTTTTGAATCGGCCGTATTGGTCCACCTCCCACCCAACCCTCCTAGCCCCCTATGGGAGTAGTTTGGAATTCGACTTGGGGGTTTAGAAGGGGGCTGGATCATTATGGTCCAGTAACTCAAGGTTTTAAACATTACCAAGATTTATCAAAATACAAATAAAATCTCAGTGTGAATTGAAACATTAACATATTTACGTAATTTACAATCGCTTTCAGTAATCTAAAATATATTATGTGTGCTTTGCGCGCTTGTGAGTTAAGCCTGGCAGTTTAGCATGAAAATATATTCCGGGGATTTGTGTGCCAACCAGGTGTGGCTCACAAACTGAATTATGTAATGTCTATCTGTCAGTCAATCAAGAGCAAACGTATCAGGAAGCGACACTTTTGGGGTGAGAATTCCTACCTACTTGATAACTTTCGTACCTTCTAGACAGAAATGAGAGACGCGGGATTCCATTTCCTGGGTACACAAACTAATGTTTGTTTTCTTTATTTGTTAATATTTTTGAAACATCTAGAGTGCCAGTTGTCAATCGTAAGCCCCACTTTCGCAGGTACAATGGCAGACAACGATCAATTATTTCAAGGCGAGGAATACTGTGAATACTTTAGTACGTCACAAAAACGTTCCCATTCGAAACTGTAAGAGTCGATCGTCTATTATGTATCATAAACTATAGCTATACATTACAGAGCAGTTCATCGAGATAAATACAACTCATACACATCTTTGTAATGTCTATGGAACTCATGATGAAATTTACGCCATGAAGTGACGTCATTTATGACGTTTGTTGAGCAAGTGTTATATGCGAAAGGAGTTACAAACTCAACCGAGTGTAAGTCGTTAGAGTCACAGTATGAATTGAACGGTAACCTGAGTTTTTTTTTATTTATGTTTCAATTTTTGTTTATTCAAATAACTAGACAACCAGCCCGTCAAGCAGTTTAACATTTATTGTATTTACTAAGTTAAGGGAAAACGGGAAAGTTCTAGAATAAAGTCCTTTATTTGAGAAAGCATGAACAAACAGAAGTATTAAATTGGAATTATTGGCCTTTAATTAACTATTGCCGTGCGCCATGTGTATGCGTCTATCGGAATCACCACCTTGAATTTTGAATTTTTGAAAAACTGTGATAACCCATTGAATTCTGATACCATATCTACCCCAAAATGACGTATCATATGTGTGCATTTGAAAGACTCTTGTTAAAAACATGAGTCGACCGCCCACCCCGATGACTTCGACGTATGCAGCGAAGACTTATGAACTGTCCTGACCTACTTCGCAATTTGATGACATGTTGACCAGATTTGATGAGAGGTAAAGCAAGAATATTTTTAACTTAGTACACCAATTTCATTTTCTCTGTGTATCCGTTTCAATATGCACCAAGATAAAACCGTACACATTTACCTTTCAATTGTTTACGGAGCACGGAATATATATTATATGACTGTTGAACTTCCTTAGACCAAGGTGGCAAAATTCCAACGATGGGCGTAGGGCACTGTTTGACTTCGGCGGTGATCATTATATAGATGCGCTGCCACGTTTCAAAAATCCTATATTTGTATATTCTTTGCAGGTCAAATGATGACATCACGAAGAAACTGGTATCCTGGTCAAGGTACTGGACTCATCCTAATTCAATCATGTATGGTTGGACAAAAAATATACTACGCCTTCGCCCAAGAGATGTAATTTAAATGTTTCCAAAAAAGTTGAATTAAATTATTTCAATACTTGGAAAGGAAATTGAATACGATCAATGAATCCAGAAGAAATAATAAATAAATTCATTGCCACCAAAAGTCGTTTTGGAACGTAATCTTATTCTCTTCAACTCGGGACATGGTAACGACAATATAAGAATGTGAACTCTTTTCTTTATTCATGTCACGGTTCTGAAACTTCTTGTACAGGCGAGAATGAATTTATAAGTTACATTCGGATTCTCGTTTCACACGGTTGTTTGCGTACATTCGTACGGGACTGTTGTTTTCTTAATCTTTATGTTATCCATTCTCTCTTGAGATAACTCAGTTCGGGTTCTGAATGACAAATCTGGGGATCGTGGAGTTTTTGGAAAGCATGTTGAGTGTTTAATCCTACATATAAACATGGGTTACTAGTTGAGCGCACAAGGCATTTCCTCCAGAATTGACATAGGAGTGTCTTCACTTGCAGACTTGGGTCAATTACTTTAAAAATGTAATTAATTACAAATTACAAATTACACCCTCATTTCTGATTATAATCAATTTTAATTACAAATACATGGAGAAATTTTGAACGTAATTAACTGCAATTACAATTACGTGGACAAAAAAGGAAAAGTAATTAATTTAAATTACAATTGAGTAATTGTAATTGAAAATGGATTACAATTACAAATAATTAGAATTCAAATTACTTTCTCGAAATGACGATTTTATGTGTACCAACATCATAGTTACATCTTTGTATTTATTGATGGTCAAAATTTTAAGTAATCGTAAAAGTAATTGAGAGAAAGTATAAATTCAGTTCCAAATTACAATTACATTTACACACAATTTCTAAAGTATTTACATACAATTACAAATTACAGTTGGGGTTCTGAAAGTAATTAATTACATCTACAATTACGTAATTGTAATTGTATTTTGTAATTGAAATTACAATTACCAATGTAATTGACCCAAGTCTGTTCACTAGGCCTATGTTGAAAGCTTCTCGCAAGAAATACACATTATTTCTATTATTTGAGCAGTAATTATTGGCGAGCGTCAAATAATGGCTTGCACTATTTCTATGAGAATCAATTCCGAAAATTATCAAGTTTTTATTACTAGAGAAGAAATTCCAGTTCATTAAAGAGTTTAAAAGTGTAGTGCGTACCCGAATAAACTTTCACCTACGGTAAACGGAGGGTGGCGAAGAAACAAGATTTCTGGATCTGGACTCCGCGAATGAATCATTGGCCATTGCATTGCACTCAAAACTTTCCGAACAATCCATTCTCCCTGAACTTGGCATTGAGGCTTCTCGATAATGGAAAAGAAGAAAGAAAATGATGGAATATCATTCGCTTTGTACTCCAAAAAAAGTTGGGTTCCATAAGACTGGCAACTTCACGGGGTCATTTCTGGCGATCACTCAATGGATATGAGCCCTTCACAATAATTTCCCGACTAACACCCACACGTACGATATTTTCAGGAATATCGTCTACACATTTCGTCATCAGTCTCACAGTAAAATTATAAATAAATACCTCATTTAAAGTCCGATGCACCCTAAGGCTTTACACACTAAATAACTTTAGGGTGCATCTTGTATCCTGTCAACTTGTATTTATTTTTCTTTTGTTCGTTTCTTTGCTCACAACTAAGGCTCAGATCAGATAAAATAATCGCCTATCCGATCCGATATTCTATTTGATCTGATTGTTTCATATCAGATCAGATATCTGGTAAGGAGTTTCGGATCGGATAATCAGGTTTATTATCCTATCTCATCTGATCAGATCAGATAAGATGTCAGATAGCTGACCAAAAATGTCAGATATCTGACGGATTTATGACATTTATCAGATATAATGTTCAATCCGGACCTTATCAGATAACTGATATGGTCCGAAAATATCAGATCAGATAAAAATAATGTCTGCTCCGTATCTGATCTGATCTGATATCTTATCCGAATTATCTGATTTGATCCGAGCCTTACTACTCTGGTCTCAATCCTATTCAGTTCTGAGAAAATGGAATCTTTCAGAATACGTGTGAAAATATATATTTAGCAAGGCATTTTTTATACTTAGATTATAAGTGATAGACCCTACGTATGTATATTAAGGATTTCTAGAGAGGAACAATAAGGTACTGCCAAGCAATCTAATCTATGGCGACTAAGCCAGTGGTGGCCCATTGCGGTCGACTCAACTAATAAAAGAATGTGTCATTTCTACCTCAGTAAACCATGACATTTTAGGACGAACTGCTGTCAATTAAGAGATGAAGACAGACTGAAGAGTGGAGTCCGGGGAGATGCCTTTACCAGACGCCATGCCCTGGATACAACAGAACCCATCTTGGGATACATGGCCTCCACACAACTTCAGACCAGATCCGCCAATTGCTCTCCTACCCGGCAAGCATCATCATCACTGCAACCATCTCTTCTTTAGATTGGCTCCTAAAACGGAAAGCAGGAGTGATAGGGAAACATACCTATCCAACTTGAGAATCATATATTAATGATGTGAAATCAAAATTCGGAACACATATATTAATATTGCGGTTTTTAGGATAAAACCTTGGTCAGAGAGAGAAATTCGCATTGTATTGAGAACTATGCAATCTCAATCAGAGCCGCAAAAGCTCAAAGTAATAACCGGATGAAACAGAGACAAGCATAATCTCCAGAGATTGGAGCCATAGTTTGCATAAGCTGTCTCGCAAAGCCTTTTTTAAGGATTTCGGGTAGAAATTGTTATCAAGCGGGGCTGGACCCAAAGTAATTTTTGATAATGATTGAATAGGAACTTATATGTCTCTTATCGCTCATTCTGCAGTATTAGGATGTTCACATATGCATATGAACAGAACCGATTTAATTTTTTTAGATTTAGATTTAGATTTTGCTTTATCCAAGCGTTAACCAATTCGTAAGAAAAAGAATACAGTCGTATGACTATACTATCGTACAACGTTCCAGCTCTTATCAGTTGTATCAATGTAATTCAAAGACCTTGTGCTTTTCAAATGGTAAAAATCGACATAGAGAGAGAACACGAGTTGACGTGCCATGCTATCTAAACCCTTCCCAGTTACTTAAGAATTATTTTTCGGAATTAGTGACTCCATAATTCGTTAAATTAGTTCAAAATTTTAAGTCTAGTTAAAGTCGGAATTAACGACACTCACTGATGATTCAATGTGATGTATTTTACGATCATATTGTGAGGGCTATGGAAATGATGACTTAAATAAATACGTATCAATCAATCAATCAATCAATCAATAGTTCCCGGATTCCCATGACGCTACACTATGACGGCATCAGTATCAGTAAATAATACACTAACTAGCGATTAGTTCGGCCGTACGGCCGGGTCATGAACCAAACACAACAGGCAACTCCGCATGGAAAAGGTGACGCGCAGCGCATTTTATCGCGGGAAACCTACAGCGCATGAAAAACCTTGCTGGACATTCCATTTTCTCGTCGCGTAAAATATGGGATGAACGGGATTCGGCCGCCCCTCCCCATTCGGCCCCATTTTTCAATGAATAAAACGCCCGCGTTCTACCGGGATTTAGTGGTGTACTAATATTCGGATGAAATTGGGCCGTGATTGGTTCTGGTCTTCGGTCGCTAGCAAAAATAATAATCGGCGAGAACAAATATTAACATCCCAGAATCAAATGTAACCGACCAGAAAGAAAAATTAAAATATGTATAACAGTGTACTGGATATAATTCCGTAAATGCTACTTGTATGAAATGTCAATTTCTTGTTTACAACAGTTTGTTATGAAAAGATTGACCTAATAAAAAAAGCTTTTATCTATCTATCTAAAATTAAATTTTCCAGAATAAAATACCTGTCACGAATTGAGCGGACTGATTTCTACCGGTATTTGCGTTAATTGTCGCTAAAACAATATATAAATAGTTGTTGATTTTCTGCCAAATCAAGGAAATTGTTCCATCAATACCCCTTCTGAATTATTAACTACTCAGTAAGTTCTCTGAATTAGGAACAACCCCTTTCGGCAAATCCCATAATGTCAATTCAATAAACATGGTCCCCAGAGTAATCGGTATAATTACTCCAATAATTTCTGAGAAAATGAGAATCGATATTCCAATAGTTTGCATACTCGTATCGTGGAATCAGTTCCTGCCTTGATTTTTTATTTATGGTCCCACTTGGAAGAGTTGAGTTGTTGAATAAGGTATGAATGCACACTACTGAATATCCTACGCGTTTGGAAACAAGTCGTCCAATTTGACCATTTCTAATGAGAGTCCGGATTATTTGGAGACATTCAATAATTCCGGTAGCTCCGATCCACTTTAAGATTGAATAAATTTGATATTAACAGGAAACGACAATGCAAACGTTTCTAAAAGCTGTCGATCTTAGTCAATGGTAGTATAAAAGTTTAAGTCATGACGCTAACGTGTCTACGCTACTGTGACGATTTTAGGACAAACACAGTCTTCTACAATGTAAGGCATTCAAAGAGATTCTAATATACATAGAGTGGCAATCCAAAAGTTTTTTTTTGAAAATACCGTCCCCATGTACAGAGACGGAAAGTGAGTTTTTGTTGAATTTTTCATAAAATGTCATGGCTAATTTCTCTGAGAATCGAATGGCGTGTACCGAATGTGTGAGTAATTTTCGCAAACATTTCGAATACCCCAGCAACTCGCATTCATTTGCTCAAAAAGAAAGCTACATGCACACAAAATTTCGAATTCCCATACCAACGTTAGCATAATTCAACAAAAACTCACTTTCCGTCTCTTAACATGGGGACAGGTCGCCGTTGTTTTATTTCGGCCAAACCCTATATCATTGCCACTCTATGTCTATTGTATTCTCTAAGAATGCATTCCTCGAATGTCCTCAAGTCTTCTAGGAGACAATTAATGGACGCTCAATCAAGATTTATAAATTTTGCTTTCGCATTCGGAACCTGTCCATTTTACATTGATACAGACTACATTGTGCGTCAAACAACATCAAAATTATATATGGTTCGCTACAACCTTACCTGTTTTGTGCTCTTATCGACAAATATCGGGTCATTCATAGGCGTATTCCATAACTTGGCAACCGGAGACCTCCTCTTGACCCGAGCTCGAGACATACCGCCGGTTATCCGAGGTTTCTGGCTATTTCTTACAACCTGTGCTCACCTGGAGACAATGCTCTCTAGTTCAACCATTGTCACTTTGTTGAATAATTACAACAAGTATCTCCAACTGTTCGAGGGTACCCTACTTATAAAATTGTGGGCACTGTACAAAATGTAATGTCTCTATCACTTGTTTTCAATTTCAGCTATCCCAAATATAAAGAAATTCAAAAGCTGGTACGGATCGCCGGTTAAAATATTCTACCTTTGCTGTCTATTAGCTACTTTCCTTCTCGCATATGCAGGTATGGCGAAGTGCGAGTTCCACTATTGGTCACAAATTCCACCGATTTGCAATGCTTTCAAAAATCGACGATATGGCTTCGTGGTCTTTGTTCTAACTTATATAATGCAGCCGCTGATTGCGTTTAGTAACATAGCATTGACATTCCCATTCTTGGCAGTATTGCTCTATACTTTCCGCAGGTTTGGATTTGGCAACAGCACTGCAGTAAGAGAATAATGCAAAGAGATTTGTTAGTTTCAAAGAAACAATCCTGATTTTGTCATTAATTCTAGGAAAACTGACAAATGCGCATTCCTTAAAGATCACATGGAATTGGGTCAGACATTACAAATGCTGCCAACTTTTGATCCAACACATGAATTGTTATATGCGAAGACTTGTTCTACCACTACAAATTTCAGTACTTGCATATATCGTTTTTCTGCAAAATTATGTCCTAATTTGAACAAACATATCTTTCGTCATTCCTTGTTGTATTTATCTGTCCAACGTGAACATCCTTGTATTTCTTTTGCTGGAATTTGGCAGAGGGTCAGGATTGTTTCAGCGTTTCACATCCGCTCTACAAAAGCGGAGACTTGTGACGTTGGGGAACGCTGAGAAAAGAGATTTGATGGGTTTGGCTCACTGCTACTTACATTTGACTAACTCAAACAAGTCACAAAACTTGCCGGATATCTAAATTAGATAGATCTATGTGTGTTAAGAAATCCGTGGCGTTGGTAATATAGCACAGGTTTCAATCAAAATGTCGAAAACGATTTACTGTTTTCATAACAGTCAAGGAGCGTACTTGTATGTGTGACTGAGTTGAAATATACCATTAATAAAAAAAAACCAACACTCAAAGTTACCATAAGTTTTTATTTAACTGTTTTGGACGTGTTTTCGTTTAAAAAAATGTTAAAAAATTTTCTGTAATTTTCTGGTAATTTATTACTAAAATTCTTCTCCGTGATTGTGTAACACTCACCGATGGATCAATTGGGATTTATTCCTATTGTTGTGAGGAATGTTGTGCTTTTGCTTGTGAATAAACAAATCTTGAATCTTGAATCTTGAATCTCCAGGAGATCTGCTGCCATCCATTCGTCCAAGGCGCAACTCTCAACTCTTTGTTAATAGGGAGGAGAGATTTCATTTTACTTCAAACCTTACTCTTTAATAGTAGATAAGGCCGCTGCCGCGTCAGGTAATTTTTTTTTGAATTATTGTCAGGGTATAATATTTCTAACACTATTGAATTTGTATTTACTCAATAACCAAGTTCCATCCGGTTAAAATCATACAAGTTGGACATTCGAAAAAACCGTAGGGGAATACTAAAACCCACATGGGCTGCAATTTATATATATTTCTGAATTTAGCAATTTGCCTACCAAACTAAATAATAAACAAATTTCTTCACTAATTATTCGTATTCCGTGTGGAATCATTCGTCCCATTATTCGCTTTATCTCCTTCCTTGAAATCCGGAAGGCATTTCTTCAAAAGATTCGATAGTCCAGTCCAGAATTATTTATGCCGGGTATTGGAATTTGCGGTATTGACTTCGAGAGAGCAGATAATAAATCGATTGATGAAGAAATCTCAATTGGACAGGCAATTCAGTCCGCCAACTATGTACTGAGAATGATTCTGATGGATTTTCTATTTCTTTAAATACGTTGACTGGGTTTCCCAGTTACAAAATTGCTAAGGAATTTAAGAACGTCCTGTGCACTCCCACGACATTGATTCGAAAAACTAGGTTGGGATTTACATGTGGAATTTGCTCATGCCTTATGGATGCGTAACAATTTGTTTGTTTGTTCCAGGTGTTTGAAGCATTCTCCGAAACAAAGAAACCTATTTTCAGTAAATTGAACAACTTCGTCGCACAAATGTGTGCTGCTTTATTTTTTGAACGAAACTGCAGATTATCCAGAGGAGACCGCAAATTCGATTCATGTAACGATAGAAATGATGATAAAATCATGACGTCATTGTACGACTGGCGGCATTGGACATATGAGATTCCAATTAATGAACTCCGTTTTGTTTTCTTGGACAGTATAACCTTACCTTGACAAGAATGTGCTGTCAAGGTATGTTTGTCAGGTGTCAGATGCTGCACGTTGGCGTTCAATTTAAATGATTCCCTACATTGGAAAATTATGTAAAACTGAAGTATGAGTGAAATGTCGCTAAAGTAATGAAATTATATTGATGAAAACCAGTTCAGCAATTCAAATTGGCCGAATATATAAATTTATTTCAATGTCACTACTCAGCTCAACCTTTCCGAGAACTCCAACTCAACTTGTAAACGAAAATCCCAGTCACAACTTTCTCGGTCATTTCATTCGCGACCTTGACCGTAATCGCAGTCCCCGTCGGCAACAAAGATGGCAAAATTAATAAATAAGGTTCAGCTGAACAAACAGGACTTAAAGAGGTATACAAAATCTTACGAGTGGTTTTTTTGCCACAAATTCACAAATTATATGATTTCTCTTAATATTAAAAAAAAGACAAAAGTGCAATAACGTCTAGAATTCCGACAATTCATTATTTTTAATTACATTTGATCGCCTCACGCCTCCTGTAATAAGATGTGACAATTTATTTATTGATATATCAACAGCGCATCTCTTACAATAGCAAAACCAACGCAATATAACTGATAGCCTCAATAATTTTGTAACTTAATTATCTTTAATTATATTTGATCGCCTCACGTCTTATGGAATGAGATGTCAGAATTTATTTATTGATATATTGACAGCGTTTCTCATACAATTTGAGAATCACCGTGACATTACTTATAGCTTCTAAAATCCAGAAAATTAGTTATTTTTAATTATATTTGATCGCCTCACGTCTCATAGAATGAGATGTGACAATTTACTTATTGATATATTAACAGCGTTTCTCTTACGATATGAGAACCACCGCAATATTACTGATAGCCTCAAGAATCCAGAAAATTAATTATTTTTAATTATATTTGATCGCCTCACGTCTCATAGAATGAGATGTGACAATTTACTTATTGATATATTAACAGCGTTTCTCTTACGATATGAGAACCACCGCAATATAACTGATAGCCTCAAGAATCCAGAAAATTAATTATTTTTAATTATATTTGATCGCCTCACGTCTCGTAGAATGAGATGTCAGAATTTATTTATTTATATATTGACAGCGATTATCATAAAATTTGAGAAACGCCGCGACATTACTAATAGCATATGGAATTCAAAAAATTAATTATTTTTATTAATTGATCGTCTCACGTCTCAAGAAATAAGATGTGGCAATTTTTTTATTGATATATTGACAGCGTTTTCATTACAATATCAGAACCACCGCAATATAGTTGATAGCCTCTAGAATTCTGAAAATTATTTTATTTTAATTATCTATCGCCACATGCCTCATGGAATAAGATATCCGAATTTATTTATTGATGTATTGACAGCGTTTTCATTACAATATGAGAACCACTGCAATATAGCTGGTAACCTCTAGAATTCAGAAAATTAATTTTAATTGTCTTGGATCGCCACACGCCTCATGGAATAAGATGTGACAATTTATTTATTAATATATTAACAGCGTTTCTCATACAATTTGAGAATCAGCACAATATTTCTAATAAGCTTCAAGAATTCAGGAAACTAATTAATTTTAATTGTCTTACATCGCCCCACGCCTTATGGAATAAGATGTGACAATTTATTTATTAATATATTAACAGCGTTTCTCATACAATTTGAGAATCAGCACAATGTTTCTAATATGCTTCAAGAATTCGAAAAACTAATTAATTTTTATTGTCTTGGATCGCCCCACGCCTCATGGAATAAGATGTGACAATTTATTTATTAATATATTAACAGCGTTTCTCATACAATTTGAGA
>JAQGCA010003782.1:0-11251 GCA_034698945.1 Protaphorura quadriocellata
TACAATATAACCTAAGGAATAAAACAAGATTTCTCACAATTGTATTTGTGTCCAACGCATACTTTACTTGATCTTTTCTTAGTTTTACTAACTAACTGAAATAAGTGGCCGGGCGGAGCCAAGTCGAGATTGTCCCCTAATATATTTCATTCATTTTCTTTTTAACCCAGCCATTTGGCTGGGCTTTTTGCTAGTATTAAAATAATCAAAATAAGCATTGGATTTCCGGACTTACAAGAATATTATTCAAAAACATAAATCTTCTCGTTTAATAATATCTAGGTAATCGAATACTTGGTTTGAGGCCTAATGCAGTAAATATGTATACCCTAGCTAGAAACAACGGAGTCGTGTCAATCGTCCTTCAACTCCAAATTGGGAGACTTGTTCGGGCTTTCCGTGAAGATCGGTACGAAAAATCGCGGCGAGACGGGAGGATCAGACAGCCCGTGGACAAGAAACACGGTTGAAAACTGAAGAAATTTATCTCTTGTATTAACAATAAAATTGGACTCTACTTTTAACAAACTGTGGTCAGTTGCAATCTTGCAATTACACTGGCAACTGAGTACTTGAAATGGCTGAGATAAGTAACTAGTAAATCGACAGATCGACTTCGTTTCAGCGACCTGGAATTGTTCAAATGAGCCTGTAATCCTCCGAAAGATTCCGGCCTATTGTATCACATCGGAAACGCGACCTCCGAAACGTTTCACAAACTCGTTTCAGGTCTCATTTCAGACGATATCGTCGCCAGTCGCTATCGATATCTAATTCTCAGAGAATATTTTGGCACAAAGTGATGCAAATTCATGGATTCCTAGCAGGTTGCCTTATATGGTAGCATTGAGTTTCGTTTAGACCCTGCTTCCCTGATTTCATAATTTCCATTTCCAAGCTAATATGATAATTCCAGACTGTAATTTCAGATCGTAAATGGTGATTGGAGAATATTGAAACAATTATCTTCGATAAAACTGTGACACCAAAAGATGTACGGTAAAGCCGCAATTACCAATAGACGTAGCTGAACTTGACATATTATTAGAAGTCCGGATGTTTTATTCGTTCAAGCTGGTCCGGAGTTCACCTGCTTTCACCACTTTCTCCGTCAGGATATAGAGAGATAGGTGGAGAAAGACGCGGCTGTCGGTAACTTTAAGTGCAACATATTACACTTTACTACCTACATAAAATACGTAACAATTTTTCCCAATATCCTCATGTAATAGACTTCTCGCTGACCGTATTTGTAGTTCATTCATTGTAAATATACATTCTAGAAATAACAAGGCCGACCAGGGTTTCACGGCCGCTCTCTCCGATTTAAATTTAGACACTCTTAAGCACATCTTCGGAATAGCAGCCGAAGTTGATCCAAAATTCAAATGATCCGTTCATGAAGTGAACCCCTACCCGGCGACCACTCGACCATTAAGATCTGGTATTGTGTTAACCGGCCATACGACTTCTACTCCGAGCAAGTCGCGACCACCTGCTGGAGGCTTTCGTGTCTTCTGGCGCGTAATCCTAATCGACGTTAAAATTTGGTAGAAGATGTTCGTCGCGACCACCTGCACTTTTGGCCCAGGCTCTCGATTCCATTTACAGATTTTAATATATCACGGCAAGACAAATACAGTGAAAGGGGTTCCCACGAATTTGTGGGGGAGATTAGACGTCCTCTCTAGACCTAAATTGTCTCATCATCTACCGTGCAGGAGTGGTGACCTGTACCAGCCAACGCCGTTTTGTCGCCCTTAGCCGGTGGTCAAATGAATCGAATCCCGTCGACTTCCTCAGCTAATCCGACAGGTAACTAAAACAATCGGGTCTAATGTTACCCTATAGTGATCGCCGCAACCACTTGTACTATACGACCAGACTTTTGTCATGCCCTGGGGCAGGTTTGTCTGGAAAAGAACAACAGCGGAGAAAAAACCCACACGACTTTCTCCGTGACTTTGTAAATAAGGAAACCTGTTGAGCTGGAGGAATGACAATAATGACAAGTCGTGCCAAAGGGAAAATCCACGTTTTGCCTTCCTCTTTAATAGAAAATGCAATTCCTAGACCTACCCATGGAGCTGATCCCACGTACGTGCGTTCCAAGTGAAAGTTCAGAATGAGTTTTCCAGTGAAAGTAGCCGTAGAGCCGTCGTTCTTCCCGGGCGCAGTCGCCCCTTAAAACACACGTAGAAATAGGTTTGAACTCGGAAATACAGACAATTGAGTATTTACACTAAATCACACCATATGGAATGAAAACGGCGGAATCCGCCTATGTATGTATTATTTTTCCAAAAATAAAAAAACTGATTTTGAACATCATCATCCATTCGGTTCAAAGGTCATGAAACCAAATATATATCACTTTCATAGTGAACAAATTTCGAAGAGCTAATCGACCTGTATACAAGATAAGTCGGTATTTCTTTAAGAAATTTAAACTCCCGGCTTTTACACTGGGAATCCAATTTATGTCAAATTTGTGCAACTTTCACCCATTAGAGCAAGTGTTTAATTAAGTCAACTTTGTCAATTATCCAACAACCTCCACTTTATATTTTTGACGAATTCACTTAACAGCAATTTGTAAATACAACTTTTGTCAAGTTTTCTTTTTCTGTTTTTATTGCCGGGCTAGTTTTTTCAAAATCCTTTGTGCAAATTACTTCAACAATAATACAATTACTATTCTCTAGTTTTTTTTTCAATTTTTCCCCTGGATAGTCACTTTTATTAGTATTTAGTGAATGAATTGATGATTTTGGAATGCTGAGTGAGAGAGTCGGAGATGAGGACTGGAGTGAAAGTACTTTTCAACTCGTTTGGACTTCCAAGTTCCAGTTCCAAGTACGGAAACCCGCTTTGCGAAGTACGTTGGGTGGCTTTTGGGGGAAAATTGCAGTGCAATTTGTGCAAGGCTGAATGGATAGCACTGGAACTGGAACTGAAACTGGAGCTCCCTAAGTTGTACGTATGATATGATATTATGTACTTTGTACAATTTTTGCACAAGACACAATAGTCATGTGAACATGAATAAATATGAGTGATGATTGTGGTGTAGGTAGTGTCCTCGTCTTGGTCCGAATTGCATTAATTTACATGAAAATTACACACTTACATGACACTACAGCTCATAAATTCGAATTAAGGATTGGTTCTCAACTTTTTTGTTCATTTTCTTCAGAGATGGATAAACTCAACACCAGACTATAGTTTCTTGAGTATGGTCTCCAGAATTGCCCTCAGTTAACGTATAAATTACTATAAAATTGTTATTTACACTTAACATTAGTACCTAATATTAATCCCTTCCTGCGAGTGACTTGTGGTGTTAGTGCATATAATATTAATTACTAAAGATGCCTGGCCTTCCTTGTTGCCGCTACACTTCTAGTTAAAGTTCTTACAATAAGGTATTACGCCTAAATGCTGTGAATATGCCTGAGGTTTGTTTTGTTTTGTTTGAATTCGTAATTGTATCTTGAAATTGAAGTTTCGTGAAAAGTTGGAGAAAGTAATAGACAGAAAACGCGAGTTCAAACACGGCAAGATATTGGTTTTAGATGAGGTTTTAAATAGTAAATGATCCCCCGCCAGCTTAACGACCAAAGGTAGTATACTCGGAAATGTGACATAGTTTGCCATTTATTACTCACATTTTTGAGTTAATAGTTTTTGTCAAATCTACTTATTTGACTATCGCATAGGTAAGGTGTGGTCAAACATCATCGCGTTCTTCGTACGGAAGTGTCAACTTTCCTTTCGGGGTAGAAAATGTATATTATAGGAAGGACAAAGAGCAACATTGGGGAAAGGGCATCTTTAAAGCAACCTATGTAAACCATGCCTCCAAGACAGATCTAACCCCAATATGGCGAATCGACAATGACCTGACCCTTCGGTTTATAGTAAACAGAATTTATGGATCGTGACCGCAGTCGCAGTTACATAACATCAATTATGTCTGAGAGCTCTCGTGTGATACACCGAAGGAATCTCCATTGTGAAGAAAGACAAGAAGTCATGTCTTGGTGGAATCTCTTTATTCGAAGGCAAAATTGGTTCAAAGATTAGGTCTCTAAACGTCAAGACATTTGTATTTGCTTAAGAAAACGACGTGATGAGTTAGTGAAGATAAGAAAGAGCTAGGATAAAAAGACAGCTGTGGTCTTGTCCTGTCTCCTCAACGTCACCAGCGAGGAAGCCAGTGTCTGGCGCGCACAAGGTACAGTACTTGGCTGAAAAATATAAACCATAAGAAAGTTAAAAGTTTGTATTATAGACATTTAAATCTCCACAGGTAAAATTCGCGCATTATAAATTCTTAGATCGTAAGGCGCTTGCCTAGAAGTTACTCTAGAGGCCCTATCGACGGAGATTATTAAAACATGATCTCTGAGGGCCAAGTACCGTACGAACGCCCAGCCGGGGAAGAAATTGGGAAGTGGGCCGACCAGGAATTGATATATTAAAACCCAACACTTTCGAAGCCATAGTTTTAACTTTCTAACTTTCTTCCTGATCAACTCAGTTTTTACATTTGGAAGATGTCCCTCATACATTATTCTACGCTTTAGGCTTTCTCAATTCCCCCGACCAACCATGTAGAGTTCAGTTCATGGAGTTTTGTTTACAATGTGTGTCTTAATACCCGCGCCGGGGAAAGTCGAGTCCTGGTTGAGTTCCGAATTTGCGAGGGCGTTATCAGAACCAGTATAATACATTTTACGAAGTCTAAACTTTTCCATTTCGCCTACCCACAACTAGAAATTATTATTACAGATTGCAGTATTTGCAGTCTAATCTGCAGTGCTGCACTATACTACTTTGTCCCAGACCAGAGTCTAGCTTCTCTGGTTGGCTACGCTAGACTTGTCTCTGTATGGCTTTCTCCGTGTAATCTAGTTAGTTGAGGATGTGTGTAAATGTGGGTGACACTTGTATGAGTCGCTGTAAAAGCAATTAAAATAAGAAAAACGGACGGTAACGCCTTGTCTAGACGTCATTGATGTATATTGGGGTTCATAACATATTGCATGATTCTAGAAGAGCCGAACCCCAGGATTAAATGGTTTCAGCGCTTCGATTCGATTTCTCCCTGAAATCACTTTTCCCCCAATTGTTCGACGAAGATTTTGAATTTGGCAATCTAGATTTTGTGGTTGTTGAAACTGAGTAGGGTACCACTAAAGGACACCGTCCGCACCTTATGGAAAATAGGGAAAGGTTTGATTTGGCCCAATTTCTTATGTCTGCGGGTGGTGATCCTCTGAACAAAGTGCATGAAACTAGAATACTTACTGAAGGAACACAGGTCAAGGTCAAGGTACTTTTGGTGTCAACTTGGGCCACGTAATAGATTATTTAAAAAAGGAGAGCATGCGGACATTCGATACAGCATTTCAGCGATCCCAAAGCAACAAAGGGGATCCAAAGGTCATTCGAAAAAGTTTCTTCACCACAACCTTATTACAGATTTCCTGGGGCACAACGGTTTATAAATTCAGCCATTATCTAAGGGAACGAAGGATGAGGGGTTAAGGATGAGGAGGGAACGAAGGATGAGGGGTTATTAATTTCTTAAAACCAATTCTTATTAGCATCCATGGTCGAGAACCGATTTCCTTGATAAGAAAAGGAAAAAAAAGTCACTTCCCTCCATTGAAATCATCATATTTTAAAAATGTTGTGCAGACAATTGTCAATTTCTAACTTCGGTATAATTTTTGAGCAGAAGCTCGCAGACAGTGACTGGCAGAATGATTGCCAGCTTCAAGGTCTGTATAAGATTTTGCACGAACTATAACTTACAAGTCTGACCGAAATTGCTACGGAATGTACTTTTCCATTATTGCTCCTGCTTAGAAATAATTACTAATGGATTTGTAGGTAATGGTTTTGTGTAACTTTAATTGTATATTGTCCCTTCAATTCGATTAATCTTGTCCTTTCACCAGAATTATGAAAAAATTCCTCCAGATGTTGAATTGTTTTCCGAGACCGTGATGTCACATTAGGGAGAGTGCATATTATGTGTATCACTCGTGCAGTACGCCCGACTGAATCTGAACACTAAAATAGAATGACTTAACTGTTTAAAATAAAACAGAATGCACTCGGAGAAAGGTCGACGGAATATGAATACATAACGAATTTTACCAGTACCCTTTACAGTTTGAATAATCCAGAAATAGCACCGATGTTCGTTAGGATATCTCCGTTTACAAAAATAGATCTCCAAATTGTGTGGGACGCGAATATGGAAATAAAGACAGGATTAATCAGGGAGAAAGTCCGTACTTTCTCCTTTGCACGCGTACACGTGGGAACCCCCACCCAGCCAGGAGAAAAATAGTAGTTTGATTGAATAAAAAACTATACAGTGTATAATTTTAACAGAAGAATATGATCATTGTGATTGCATGGTTTATGAATAGAACCGAGAATTTATTTTTGAGCGGACTTTCCGTGGAGTGAAATATTAATCCGCTGGAGAGTGAAAGCGGTGAAAGAACTATCCTACTCGAAAATAGAGGACTAGTCTCAAATGCGTTACACTGATTAAATGGATTTTTTTTATTTGAGTCAAGTCATTACAGCAAGCATGATATTCACACATTTGCATAATTTACAATCAGAAGAATGCTGATCGCCGAAAATGTGCAACTAGATCATCAGGTGAGTGATTCAGCTGAATTTCAAGGTACAATTACGTACAAGTTCAGCTTAGTAAGTAACTTAAAATATACTTTTCAAGTTGTATTTTTATTTTTAGTTACAAATTTTCCGAAGGGCTATAATAGTTTTGTGATATAAAAATAGTAGTGTGTAGTATGTACAGTATCTCGCAGCATCCCGTACAACTTTTGTTTTGACAAGGAGTGGCTAATTCTGACATCAGGAGTCTCAGGTCAGGAGATTACTAAAATATCATAGCAAACATCATGTCTCATGATGACCTAGGTCAAATAATGTTCAATCGAACGGCAGCGCCAAGTCTTTACCAGTATTTGACTACCTCAACTTATCTGTGGTCTAAAGAAACCATCAAAATTCACTATACTGAAATTATGTTAAACCTTGATCCAGAAGGTCATCCGACCATTCACAGCCCTTTGACCTCCAATCCGGAGGGTTAAAAAGTGATGTCCTCTCAGTCAAATTATTTGTGAATAAAGTGTTGCCAGAGGCGGGTTGAGCGAAGTGTATGCCTCCCTGTTTATTTCTGGCAGCCATAAGCGGTTTAACTTTTCGGGTCTGAATCTGCACAAAAGCTGTTCAGCAGGTCAAGGGCTGCAACATATCCAAAATACGGCCAAATCTGACGTGGACCGTTTGGTCATACCTAACCTCACATAATCCTTTTCTTTCCCAAACGAGAAAAGTTATTTTTATTAATCGTCGATAGTTCTCAGCATCCTTATGCTAGGCGAATACGATTGGTTAAGACCACTCTCCCCTAGTCCTCTCTCCACTTCCAGCCGTTCCAGCTCCTTAATAACAACCAGCAATTAAGCACCGCATACCGTGGTCAAATTATGAAAGGGGAAATAATCCACCCTTCCTGGAAAAAATGAAGAAAACATCTTCTTCGGTTGACCATGACCCCAAAAGATTATACCATTATACCATTAAAGAATATCCAGAATATCTTGAACTAATTATTAAAATATTTATTCAATTATTCTACCTTAGCTGTGTTAGTATTAAGTACTTTTAGAGATTACGACTCTTACTACATCGCCATAAGGTAAGGGCGTGATCCTTTGGGCAGGCAATGCTTGTCCGTTGCTGCATATGATTTAACACGAAACGATAAATGTTTAACATAAAGGTAAATGACATGACGACATACAGTTTCAAGTTGGTTCTAGTTCCAAAGGAATTCATTCATCGATGAATAATTATTAACAGCTAATATCCAATTGCCTGTTACCTTTGTTCAATCAAGAAAAAGAGAGAGCGCTAAAATTACCATTGCATTTCAGATTTAAAATGAAAATTTTGTCATTTACTGAAACGATTTAATTTTGCTCTTATTAGTCAGATAAGGTGACCATTTAACATCACTTTTGAAATGAATTTTTTCCTCTTCGAATTTCAGTTCTCCTGCAACAGGAATAAGTTTTCCCTTAACGTTGACTGTTCTGGGGTCAAATCATCAGTTACTATGCTAATTCTTGCACCTTGAGATTGGCAATTTGAGATTGACTTTTTGCCCAGGAAAGAATCCAATTTGACAAGGAAAATGCACGCGGATGATCCAAGAGGAACGAACATTTTTTAACTCAATGCCAAGACTGTTTTCCAGGCAGTTATTTTTTAGCGTTGTAGTATAGTTAGCATAGTGTGTAGTCTGTCATGTTTCCGAGGTGTAAAGACAACTTTTTCGGTTAAATCGGTTGACCTATCTGTCTAAGCCAATTCATCCTCTGCGAAACGTGTGGCTATATTTGACCACGCCGTATGGAGAATGCAATTAACAAGATTATTGCATTTACGAACAAAATGCACTTACTTCAGAAAATGCATTTATATTTATTTTTATGCAACGATTGATTGATGAATAGGATACAATAAAACAATGCCTAGCCCGAAACTCAAGCCTCTTCCGTGTTGTTACGATAAATGATTATTCGAGAGTGAAATTCTGGAGTTGAATGAGAGGGCGTACACGTTTCCATCCATAAACGATCTTCTCGAAGACAAAAGAGACGTTTTGACGCGACCAGTCGCAGTCTTAAGTGAGCTAAATTGTTTCAATCAATTCGAACCATTTTTGCGTTACATACAATTGGTACTGGTTGACGTGAACAACTCACAAGGAAACCACTGTTGATGAAATCAGATATTACTCAGTCAAAACCCATATACCACACCTAACCAGATTAATTGGTCGTAAAACATGACGATTGATCGGGAGATAAGTTTAAATTTTAGTTTACCTTGCATTATTTCAGTAGAATTAACAAAAAAATATGCCTGCACAGGAATGTTTGGAATAGAAAAGATTCAATTGAACCAAAATATTATCTGCATGCTGACAAAGTCGGTAATAAGAACTAGTAAAACACTATATATGACCTCTCGGTGGGTTTGGGAATCGATGTCTACTCTTTACTTGAAAAGTAGTTTCCTTTTCATCCCCACTGGGCGCATATAATTCCCGCAGATGACTTCAACTGAGTTCAGTTCAACCCACATGAAACAAGACCAGTCTTCCACTCACTTACATTATGCGACACATTAGCTTTAGTTTTATTTGTCCTGGACCACTATTGATTTTTTCCAGCAGCGGGCAATAAATATACATTTCGTACATTAGACGGACTACGTAGTAGCTAATAGAATAAGAAAGTACTCACACTTTATCAGTGAAAAGTCGTTACTAAATACACATGGCTACAAACTTTTTCGGAAAGGTCGACGAACGAGGAATTCTTCGTTGTCAAATATTCAATAATTCTTTGAATTCAGGTAGTGGCTGGTACTGGTACTGTTTGCCAGTAGAGTAATGGCCAAATATTCGGCATTTACAATTTACAATATAGCGATGGCCGAACATTTCCGAACTCCTTGAACGTTTTGAAAAGCTGAATCGGCAAGGCTTGACATTGAAATCCAGCGAATCTTGCGAAACTGTATTGCCATAAACCAACTGATGTCAAAGCCTATTTGCATATTACTACGGAAATAATTCGACATCGATTTCAGAATTTCTGACTTCAAAGTTTGTCTCTCTCCAAACCCCAAATATATTTTTCTTCGTGAATAGAATCCATTTACCACAAATCTGCCCACAAATCAGCAACACTACATTCACGTTAATGGCCTGAAATATTCATTTGGAATTGGAATTGCAATGAAAACCCATCCATTAAATATAAGTGGGAGAACCTAATTCATTTAAATATAGCCTGGGTGATAGACTTAGCTTAATATAATACCGGCTCCTTTGATTTGATGTTGTACACAATTACATTAGAGTATTCGTAAAAGCTTCTTGTCCAGACAGAAAATCTATTTAAGACTACGACAAACTGGAAATGAGGTCACAACCTCGGAACAGTTCCCAACGACAGACTACAAACTTAATTGATTAACTCAGCGGGGTCACTACACCGCACTTCACTGCTTTCATATTGATCACGGGAACAGATGCAAGGCAAATAATAAAGTGAAACATTGTAATAAACTTGAGTGGAAGAAGTATGTCACATTTTATTTTAGAAAAAGACAAAATCTAACCATTTTATAATATAATTTAATATAATTGGTGCTTAAACAAAATTAATGTTAATTTAATTGTAATGAACTGAATAGCCTTAAAATTGACAGCGATGACAATAATGACAATAGGGCAATTCTGGGAACATTACAGTGGAAAATGTAAACGTTATGTAATCGGAAGAGGTACATTACGTATGAATTGTGAATTATGAAACGAATGAATTTAGAATTTCCATTATGGATTGTTGCATGTTGGACAAATAAGCTTATAATAGTTAGTTTAAAAACCGTGGACTTTGAGTTGGTCTGGCTTAGCTAGTCCTGTCTTCGTCAACCACTGACAAATATTCTCACGCTGATCCCCTTGAAGCTGCAAAACTTCTCCGTACTCTGGGTGCTCAACCACTGTTCCGTTACAGGCAAACTCCTATGGGAGAAATAAAGGAACGTATTAGTATTTGGTAGATTATTTACATTAAGACTAATACAACTCGAGTCTTGGTTTCCGGTTTACCTTCTTGCAAGCACGAACAATTTTCTTTAGGTCATACTC
Organism: Protaphorura quadriocellata; assembly: GCA_034698945.1. NCBI lineage: Eukaryota > Metazoa > Arthropoda > Collembola > Poduromorpha > Onychiuridae > Protaphorura > Protaphorura quadriocellata. Next base: position 10,796 of record JAQGCA010003782.1, read on the forward strand.
AGCAGAGAGTCCTTGAACTGTGGTCAGGGTTTTTCGTCCGTTCCGCTGTTGAATTCTTATATGGACGAAACCATCTTGCACCCCTTCTTCGGAGCCCTTGATTGCATCAGCAAAAGGGTCTGAAATCAAAATTAAAATTTTTATCAATGGATGCCGGAGCCGGAGCCGGATAAGTATCACTGTATCACCAACTTATATTTACAAATGTATAAAGAGAATTATAAAGATGAAAGAAAAGCCAAAAATGCTGTTCCTAGTTTCTTGTGTAACCAAAAATGCCAGAGTGTTTCCCTATGATTTTGTTAACCGTAATCGCCGATTCGGTCTAATTTAGTATGAAACTGTTTACTGTTTACCCTTTCCGTCTCGTCTCTACTTCTTTATTCTACTTGTTTGTAGGTGGTAGGTGAGGACATTTATTTATTGGACCTACCTTATATGGCTGGCTTTGTAAGA
>JAQGCA010003783.1:0-11250 GCA_034698945.1 Protaphorura quadriocellata
TTTCTTTTCACTACATTCCACATCCACCCAAAGTGAAATTTTAAAATTATGTCGGTCTAATTTATCATCATGGCTGAACCGAATCTCGAAAGAAATAAGTTTTTGACGTTACTTAGCTTTGATATGAATAACGAATCTCCTATCCAAATCCAATCAAGTCATTCATTCAAACACTTTCATCCTAACCTTTTTGAAATATTTTTCTAAGCCTTAGATCTAGAGCTAATATTTTGGAAGATTGGATTAGAAAATGTTCACTTTATTTCCTACTAGAATCCCTAATGTACGTACAAGAAATTAGCCTCGTTTCAATCCTAAAGTTGCAAATTCCCTTAGGAAGAACGCTATAGCGGATATGTGAGATGAAATTGGTCACCACTAGAGGTCATCATAAGTTCTAACGCCTGACACCTAACGGCGATCAGGTTGCCCTAACTTGTAGCATCCTAGGGTTTAAGAACTGAACTTTGAAAGTAAGCACCTTTTTATTTTTGTGATGTCAGATGGCTTCAATATTTTCGGACTGCCATTAATCGCGGTCCATAATTTAGACTTGAACAACCATTAAAATATGACAAAAAAATCACAAACCTGACGACTGAGCGAACTAATCTGTAGACTTCCTCCAAAGGAACCGTCGTTTTCAGAGGGCGTAGAAATTCAATAGCTTGACATGCTGCTAGGAGTTCAATTGCAATCACTCGCTCCACGTTTCTGACTACCTGTTCATTCAAAATGTGAAACAATGAGTGCCAATTACGAATTTTAGATCAATCAGGCTAGAAGTATTGATATTTTAAATTTTTCGAAGATCCTATTGAGAATAGCTCAAACTTCATCGGGTATCAACCGAATGGTCAACCAGTTAGTCAGAAACCACATATACGTAGATGGGCAGAATCCTAGTAAGTTTGGTAAATTTAATTAAGCTGTACTTAAATGGAAACATGATCATTGTCATTTAAATTTGTCCAAGGTCTCCAAAATATGTCTGACGAGACTTAAAACCTCATATTCATGAGTTCATTCGAACTTTGTGGCAGATTGTAGAACTGCGGCTTATTTTCAAAGTTTATCTTGGCATACCAAGTACAATAAGTTTCTTTGAACTCTTATCAAGTTCTGACACGTCACTATTCTATTCAGGACGCATTATTTTACTCTGAAAGGCATAATGTAATCACATGAAGGAGGACATAAATAAAAAATGAACTCATTAGCAGGGCAGAGAAATCTGAGTGAATCTCACCTGAAGACATTTCCTGGCAGCGAAACCTCCCATGGAGACATGATCTTCAGTTCCGGCACTGGTGCTCAAAGAATCCACGGAAGCCGGGTGACACAGAACCTTATTCTCAGAGACTGGGATACACCATGAACAAAAACACAAAAAATATACAAGGCGTCCCAAAACTACGTCCCACTCTATGATATAGTTTAGCATGACGGAATGGTTTCAACGATTTCACCAAATTGACGCTACTACACTTTACTGCGACCATAAATTTAATATCACTTGACAAACTACAATGCGAACTACACTTATTCGAAAGGTATTAAAATTATGACAAATCTGGCCAGAATTTCCAAAAACTCCGAAGAGACAAATTGACATAGTAGAAATGATTTTTGGACATGGGTTTGACTTGATACGCGTTTTCTACAACATATACAGTTTAGTATTTATAAAAAGCATTTAGAATAACATGCAATAGACATGTACGCATAAAAAATAAGTTGGTTTTTCGGAAGAGGTACTCATCCTTCATTTCGTCATCTTCCTGCTTGACTGATCTTATAAAATAAAAAATGTTGGGAGAAAGTCATGGAAGGAGATTGTGGATGAGACGGAATATTCAAATGTAATCGATCCCATTTGAAGGAGCATTGATGGAGAAATTGACTTAGGAAGGAGTGTGTGCCTCTTAGTACCTCGGAGAAAGTACTTCCAGTGACGGATCTGTTAGCCGTGGGCTAAACTGGTCTAGGCCCACCATATCTTATTCGTCCACCCGAGGAGGCAAATGTATCAATTTTAAAATCTCCAACAGGGAATGTCAATATTGCCAGACTAAATTTCTAAGCAAGCCAAATTCAAGTTCAAAATCCCAAATAATCAAGGAATCAAGTAAATGTGTCTCTGGGCCCATTTAGTAAAAAAAATTCCTGAACCGCCACTAAGTACTTTTACTATTTCTACACACGCCACTCATCTCTTTCCCATGCCGGCGCTTTCTTCATTCTTTTTTAGTCCTTCAAAGACCTATTTTTACATAACATAACATCGTCGTGGAGTCGAGATGATTTTTTTTATTCAGAAGATACATATTTTAGGGGCTCAGAAAGCACGGAGCGGAGTTGACGTGACGTGTGTTAGTTTTTAGGGAACCGACATGGAGGACTGGTATGGGGGGTATGTACATTTGTGCATGTATATGCATGAGTATTTCTGGAGAAAGTCCTGGAGAAAGCTTACCAAGGGCGGCTGCCGTGCAGTGAGCCAACATAAAGCCTGAGTTGAGTCCACCGTCTTTGACGAGGAAAGCGGGCAACTCACTGAGTGCTGTGTGTATTTAAGAAATAAGATGAAGACTTGAATTTTAAGTAACTTTTTGGGTCTTGTTCAATAAGATTGACTAAGCCTAAAAAAAGTAGTCTCCGAGAGTTTCATCATTCCTTGAATGTCTATGAAACGACCTTACCTGGATTCACTAATCGCTCCGTTCTCCTTTCACTCATGGAAGCCAACTCATGGATACCTATGGCCAGATAATCCAAAACTTTGGCTGGGTACTCTCCATGGAAATTCCCAGCAGAGATAATCTCATTACGCTCACCAAAGACGATCTAATTTAATATTTTGAGTCAATCACAGAGTAAGGACATGAGGATGCACTACATAGCTAAGGGACTGCTCTACGGTTGACTAAGTTTTGGGCTTAATTTATGCAGTGAAGGAGATTTATTCATTCATAGTTGGAATACGACTCACCGGATTATCAGTTGCACTGTTCATCTCCGTCACGATCACACCTCGCACAAACTCAATTGTGTCGTGGACGATTCCATGGACTTGTGGACAACAACGGAGTGTGTAGGCGTCTTGAACACGATTACAAAATCGATGACTTTCTGAAGAGTGGAAAGTAATCAAATTAAAAATACGATATTCCCAGAGCTTCGTTCGAGTTAAATAAAACAAGAATTGTACGGGTAATCGCATTTCATTCCGACTTGACACCGAATTTTCAAGACTTAACGTCATTAATTGTGTAAACTTATGCTAATGTCATAGATTTCTACTGAATTTGAAGATAATCTGCAAATTACTGTAATTTATTGTCGATTTGTAATTTCAGATGTCAGTCAACAAAATATATGGTAATCTGAAGTACAGGTCAATGACCCTTGGCACTGGAGGTCACCCTAACATTTATGTAATCGCCGGTCAAAGAATCTGCAACAATCCTTTTGTTATAATAAAAAATATTAATATTTTCATACCAATCAATAAATCCATTATCCAAAATGAATCCAAAATTTTGTTATTACAATTGAAGCGCGGATAATACAAATAAATAGAAAACTGTCAGTTCATTGACGTAGAATCCATAAGTTAGACGTTGCAGGATGGAACTATACGACAGGCTTAGCGAAACATCGACATCATCTGGATTTAGTCGAAGAAAGGTTTCCGAGGAAAAATCTTCATTGTCGTCAGTCGACCTACCTGCAATTTGAGACGGGTACATGGCCGAGTGAAGAAGAGCTCGGAGTCTACTGGCCACCAATATCTGTCCTTTGTGTGGTCGAATGTTTTGTACATCTAGAAAATAAAATAAAATAAATTGAGGTGATTTGGTTGTTCGATCTGGGTGACTTGGATTGCCTTGGGTATTGGTTTGAAATCACAGACAAAAAGCAATAATCAAGAAAGTGTACAGGGTGGTTCATAAAGGTTGACGGCTGAACCTCGTGTACCAGAAGAGATTGTCGTTGTAGAGAATTTAATTTAGAATCCATGGACTTATTCATCATTTTTATGGTAACCCTCAATATGGACTGTAGTATATGGGTAAAATGTTATGGACCACCCTGTATATAATGTCAATGTCCAGAGACTATATAGTCTAAGAAATAATGTACATATAATCCGTCCATACTGACAAAAGAGAAACTAGGATTGGCCACCCGTATTTCATGAACAAATCTGGAAATCGGAGGTCCAGAAACCATTTACTACAAAATGTACATGAACAAGGATTTTTTTTAGCGAATCAGAATTGAGAATGCTAAGTGTTCAAGATTACGTTATGGAGATCTGTTGGGCCGTGCATGTCTGAGCGGTTGAGGGACTCCGACTTTGCATTAAAGTACATTAGTTGAAATGTGTATTCCGTCCAAGACGAAAAAAAATGACCGGGATCATGAATCCGGTCCAAGTCTTACCACTGTCAAAAGCTCTGGAGGTGCCTTTCAAGACTTCCAGACTGAGAGCAGCCACGACGTCCGTCTGTCTTGCAATGTTTGCAGCCCTCTCCACACACTCCGCCCCCAAAGACGTAATCAATTGAGTTCCATTGATCATCGCTAACCCTTCTTTAGCCTCTAAATGAATCGGTGTCAAATTATGCGCCTCTAACACCTGTTCAGAAAACGTTTAACTTTTTCAGGAGTTTGTTTTTAAGGACAGTGAAACCTGTCTCAGGCGACAAAATGTCATTTCAAAGTATTTCTTCGACTACGGAAATAAGGACATTTTACAAAATTCAGGATTTGATACACAAACTTGGCCAAAGGAGGGGGCACAAACCTTATGGACAAAAGTACATCGTTGGAATTCCTCCTATTTTTGAATTGTTGTAGTTAGTGGCATCCTAAACAACTTTTGTGAAGGTCCTACTCCCAAAACTGTAACTGTTCAGCTGCTAGAAATACACAGGTGGACATATGGGTGAAAGTGAGTGAAAGTGAAAGTGGAAGTCGCTATATAGCATAGCACATGCTTATCTGTGTAGTTTTAGCGGCCAAACGGTTAGGCTTTTGAGGGAAAGACAATCACAAAAGTTGTTCAGGATCACAAGGGCTACAACATATCAAAAATCGAAGGAATTCCGACGGCGTACTTCCTTCTATAAAGTTTGTGCCCCCTCCTTTTAATTTGTACGAATAAAGCAATATCGGGATATTATTTGATTCCACTACTTTTTCTATGTCATAAACCAGAAGCCTGTGTTTTGTAAATTCTTTAGATCAAGTGCACTCGGATTTAGAAGAAAGAGAATTGCTGATTCTTCCGTTGTACATATGATGACTTACATAGTGAGCATCACCCCACCCCGTCTCCGGGCTCCACATTTTGCCCTCCCCCATGAGTCCTAGAGCCAAATGTGCTAAAGGAGCCAAGTCTCCGCTCGCTCCGACCGTCCCTTGTTCCGGAATCCAAGGAAGACATGATTCTAGAAATAAAATGGAAAGTGTTGGAAATATAAGGAAGGAAAAAAGACTTAGGGAGAAAGCCGGGAAACTGGCGGGCGGGCTGTCCCAGGTTCCTTCCAACTTGCAAATGAAGGATTAGAAAAGCGTCTGGGAAATTATTTTTCCTTCACTGAGTGCCTCTCCGTCCGTCAGCATCTTTAGCGTAGGACTAAGGACGAGGGTCTAAGAGTGTAATGCATGGATAATACGACGGACCGACATTTCCATCTCTTTTTCAAAATTGTGTCTTGTGGGCCTGGAATCTACTACATACTCGGACGGCGGAACCCAGGGCGCGGGCTTTCAAATGCTAAGTCATTAATTATTCTGTCAGCCGTGGCCCGAGAAAAGATCCGCCGTTCTTTTTCCCACAGCAAATCCTGATCATGTGTGTGTTGGCCATGTCAGCCGTGGAGGTCTGTAGGGATTTCTCCCCATTTATTTTTCCCCACGACTTCCCCAGGTCCGTTCGTCTGTCCGTCCTTCTCTCATCATTCCATTTCTTCTTCACTACCTAAATATCTTTTCCACTCCACTTCAACTTAATTCCTAAGGCTTCCTTGTTTTTTTTTCAAAATCACCTCTTCCGTGCTTAGATTTCCATTCAACCGACTTCACTTCTTTTGTCCTCCCACCTTACCTCATTTTTTAAACCCTAATCTTACAACATGAGAGTCTAGCGGCTTCTAATCTTTCCTACACATGTACACGTTCCTCCATTATCTTTCTCCAAACTAAACTCTTACGAGGGCAAGTGAGCGGAATAGATAGTGCTAGCGTCTACGAAAAAGGAAGTGAGGTTTCATTTAGGCATATAGTTAGGTTCAAAAGTGATTAGTAGTCGATTCGAGCACGCTCCATTTATTTATTATAAAAAAACATAAGTTTAGTACAGGTCAAGCACGCTAGAGGGTCGTAGTTTCTAAAGGTAGCAAAAGCTAAGCTTTCTAGAGGTCAGATGGTGGTTGATTGGCGGAAATCTCTGAAAACGTCGGTACGAAATTGTATTTCTGAGCGAATATCTTTACAAAATGTGTTAGTGGAATCGTATTGGTATATTTCCAAGCGCATCAATGTTGGGCAGCCGTTATCAAATCGTGTTTGTTAGTAAAAAAAATGTTTGTTTTTACGATTGAAAGCATCGACGAGTTGGAGAAGTGTCTTCATTCTGATACCACTGTAACCCTTGGCCAAAACGTTGATTCTGAGAGCTAGAAGCATCCGTGTTTTCTGTGGTGGTAACGGTGGCCCGACACCAGCCGCATGTGAGCGTATCAGATTCTCTTGCAATTCCCTGCCATTCACATCAATTAAAATAAAAATTATTTGTGGAAGTGAAGGAATCGTAACATAAGGATACACCCTGGGTACACCCTGATTAAGTTATTAATATTAGGATGAAAAGTATGAAGACAAAATTTGGGTACGGGTAGGTTCGTTCCATGCGGTTATCTAAAAATGGCGGTTGACGCCGCCGAAGAATAGTCCGTAGTTGGCCACTACTGAAAGAAGTCTGTGTCTGAGGGCACCTCTGAGGTCTTGAGAGTAATATGATTCATGATGAGGTCGTTGTCAGTTGATGTTATCGTCCTCTTTCATAAGTGAGCCAAATCCAAAAGAAAATGTCTCATTTCAAGACATTACATATGTACGTGCTGACTATACTACAGTGCATTGGAGTCCAAGGCAATATGGCCAACAGACAAGTGCAAGAAAAAGGAACTGGAAAGTCTGATGATGTTCGCCAAAAAATCGGGGAAGGATGAAATAACTTACACGAGTTTGTCGGGCTCGATGACCGTTCGAGCAAACTTTCCAAAGCCGGTTGTAATTCCGTACACAACTAGTAGTGGAAAACAACAACAAAAATGCGTTACTTTCCTTTTCTTTTCTTTCAAGATTACATAGTAGCGTGTGAGTGAAATATAAGCCAAAGTCTTTGTTTTCCAGGATTTTAATAGTACCTTTGTTTTCTGCTAAAATCTGCTCCACTAACTTCCGGGCTTTGTTCACTTTTAACTCGGACTCTATACTGATCTATACGAATTCAGAGTACACCTTAAGTTGGAAATACAAATATCTCATTTTCTAAATAATTACCCTTATCTTGTAGCGTCCTTTTCCTAATTGCAAGAGATCATCCGAAGACAAGCTTTCTCCATCAATTGTGAGGTACTATGGGAAATAATATTAACAAAATACGCACTTATTAATATAATAATAATAAGTGCCGTAATCGAATTCTTAAGCTGTTGAGAAATTACCTCAGTCGGAAGCTTGAAATCGTTTATCCTGAAAAATCAAATTCCGAAATATATTTTTGAAACAGTGTGCCAAGTTATTGGAAAATTCGTAGTGATTTGGTTAAATTAGTCAGCCACAAGTGAACAGTCAATACATTAACCGGTTATTAATCAAGCTGTCAAACTGATTGAGAATTTGTCTGCAAGCCTAGGCAGTTGTCTAACTGACTAAGTCGGCCAAATGACTGTGACATATGTGTATGCTTGTACTTACACTTGCTCCGAAACATATTTGATCTCAGCGTTGGCGAGAACTGGGTTAGGCCAGTCACTCTCAAGGACTTGTCACGCCAAGGAAAAAAGTAAACATGGTTCATGGATTAGCATTAGAAAATTGTCTGGGTGGTAACGGTTGGTGTATGAACATAAAAAATTTGCCCTCACCTACGGACACAAAGTCATTGTCGTCGAGGACGTCTTTGATGATGTCCTGAGGATCCAGGATTGCACCCCCACGAGTTTTACGAACTTCGGAAACGATTTCTGTTCGACTTGGCACATGGGTGCTTGTTCTAAGTCTCGTGTACCTTCGTAGACATTCTTCACCGAGCCAACGAATCGTTCCTTTCCCTACGGTTATGCCAAAAAACTATAATATTTATTCTCACACATGGACAATTTTATATATAGAGAATCTAAGGCATTTATTTTGGGACACCGCGGACTACAATGGCCATGGCAAGCTCTTCCGTAGCAAATTCATCATTGCTGGAAACCGTATATCACAACTCCTCATTTCATTCCGACACATATAAAAGGCTAGAAATCTCGAAGGTCTCACAAGGTAACTGTTAGGGGTGCAAATTCTAGACAAAAAATAGTCTTTAATAAAAGTATCACTAAAGTAATCCTGATCTAATAAAACCAATTAACGTACTAAACAAAAAACTGTGACCAAAGACAGGAACCGCAGTTTGGAATCCATTCGCTCATTTATCCCGTCCTACTCAAGCATTAGAAACGGGTGTCTCTGCCCTGTCAGCAGAATAATATTTCGAAGTTTCTTCTTTTTTAAAAAATCGACTGACCTTGATGTATGAATGCATTCCCAAACACAATGATTAATAGTAAACAAGCAATGGCTGAAGACTTTTCTAATCGAAATGGCAAGTTGGAACGCTAGCCTCACGTGAGGTCACTGACCTATCCCAAGTGATTTGTCGCTGGGCTCGCGTTACATTGTTATGACACACCTTGTGAATGGACCGGATAACTGTAAACTACCCCACACAGACGTCATATCCGATGAAATGCTCTTTTTGTGTTTAGTGTTTTAGAAATGTAACTGTGAATTGTCCGGATACCATTTCCCAATTCTACCCTAGGCTCTGTCCATGCTATCTGCATTGACTTCTCATAAAATTATACCATTTTACCCCACTTACTCAATTAAAATCTGTCCTTTTAGCCACCATCGCTCTAAGTTGAATGGAAAATTTTGGCATATTCCTCATCATTTAATCTGGAATCTAGTGAACTCTAGTATAGTCATTCGAATGAGTGATATGGCGTAGAATTTTAAACTAGAGAAATAATTACAAAATCTCCTTGATCTCTTTGGGGTTAATTTGATTTTATTTTCAATTTTTTACGCACCTGGTTTGGGTGCATTTGGCATGAATTCCATAATAAATTCTCTACAAAATGTATACTGTATATTGAGAGCACCACCTTTAGGCCTTCACATCTTGTGAGCGCCTTGGAAAAAGAAATCGATCAAGAGCTTTTTTACAGGTTTCTCCTTCATAAAAAGAAATCCTTGTACATGTGTCTTAAAAACAATGATATTATAATCTAAGAAAAGAGAACCCGGTGGCGTGGGCCAAGTATCTTATCGTGGTGAAAGGTTAGAATCTTCCGAGGACAAAAGGAGCATGTAGTCAACTAATAAAATTGGACCACACTTTCTCCAGTGACTAGAGTCACTCAGTCTGCATTGGACATTCGACACTTAAAATCCAAACGACTCACCATCCTTGCATGGAACGTGGAGCCACTCATCTCGAACACGAACCGACACTTTCATCCTTTAAAAGTTAGTTCACGTGAATAAAAAAAGAAAAGTGCCGTCCGAGATGAAAGAGAAATCCTGAGTATGGAATATACACGATGAAGACCGATTTTCAGATTTAATGTAAAAGAAATCCGTCAAGAATTGATTTTTGATTCGTACTGGTCCAGAAGTGCTAAACGGATTCTCCAGATTGTTGAAGAGAAAATTGCATCACTCACTCACCACTCGAATAGACCACGAATGAATGGAATTTAATTATTAAATCTTGGATCTTGCCAATCCAAAGAATGAGTTATCTTCTTCTTCCTCACTTTGTCAAGGCTAATAGTCACTTCTTTTCTCAAAATTGACAAGTAAATACACCAATAAAGTTGATAATTAGCCAGAGCCACATGTTGTTTGGGTCAGACCAATCAAAAACAAGGCAGGCATGGCCTTATGGGCAAGAAACTCATCAACACTGATGATCGTCAACTTTAAAGTTAATTCTTGTCAACTCATTGCATAATATGTTGACCCCTGAACTATATTACTTCAATTTTCACTTCAACAGAGTCACAGCTCACTTGTTATTGCGACATATTCAGTTAAAATTGCGACATAGAACACCCAATAGTGCAAAAATCTGAGTACTGGTTTTAATAACCCTTGTATATTCCATTGCTCTATTACTTTGGTGTGAGAAATATACCCGAAAAAAAATCCCTACAGCTGCAAGAATATAATAACGATTCATTTGATGACTCGCATTATCTGACCGGTTTTTTAAAATGCAGTTTTTAGAATATTGACATGGTTGGTCGGAAGAAAATTTCCTCATGGAAACTCGGTAATCATAATCATTAAGGCGGTGTAAAAAACGTATTCCTTGGGTTTTTTTTTTATTATTATGTGTTGCGAAAGCAAGACATTATGTGAATGTGTTGTCCGTCCGTCTGTCCGTCCCCACTTTTCATTAGGTAAATGTTGACGGATTTCGACGAAATTTTTGGGTAGGTACACAAGGTCACAAGGATCACCAATTGTTAATATGACCTCGCGAGGCGCCCTCTGACCCAGGTCACCATAGGTCAAGTTGCTCAGAATGGTCTGAAACGTGCATAAATGCAATAGTAAGTAGGTATCAGAGGGTGCCCTCGACCCAGGTCACCAAAGGCTACATGAAGTAAACGTTGACGGATTTCAACGAAAATTTCAGGGTAGGTACACGAAATCCCCAGGATCACCAATTGTTAATATGACCTCGCCATGTAACCTCTGACCCAGGGCACCATAGGTCAAATTTTCAAAGTTGCTCAGAATGGTCTGAAACGTGCATAAATGCAATAAAAAGTGGATGTCAGACGGTCACCCCAACCCAGGTCACCATTTAGCTATCTAGCTATCTAGTTATACGGAGTATCTATGTGTTAGCTATCTAGCTATCTAGTTATACGGAGTATCTATGTGTTAGCT
>JAQGCA010003784.1:0-11250 GCA_034698945.1 Protaphorura quadriocellata
TATCTGTCGTCAAATCACTGATCCGTAGAGCCCATGTAGTCTGTGATTCAGACCAATTAGAATCGGAATTAAAACGCTTGAGAGCGGTGCTGCAGTATAACGATTATTTACTGTCTTGGATTAGCCGACATGAGAGAACAATCCAAAATGAATTCCAAGAGATGCGAATGCCAGGCCGAGAAAAATCATTCATAACTGAAAAAAGAACACTTCTCCCGTACATCCAGGGATTTTCAGAAAAATTCGACCGACTGCTCAGCCGAAAATTCAATACATACATATTGTTCAAGCCACTGGGTAAACTGAAGGACATATTCTCTTCCCATAAGGACAAAATAGACCCTTTAAACCAAAATGGTGTTTACAGAATCGACTGTAACTGCGGTAAATCGTACCTTGGAAAAACTGGTCGCCCATTTCGTGAGAGGTTGAAAGAACACAAACGGAGTTGTGTTAAGGGTGATAGTTTGTCTGCCATTTCCCAACACGTTTGGGACAACAAAAATGAAGAACATGTAATACACTCGGAAGATGCCGAAATTATTCACCCTGAGCCTCGATACATATTTCGGAAAACAAAGGAAGCGTTCCTGATTCAACAACGTGAGCTGCAAACACTAATGAACAGGAAAGAAGAAAGAGCTGACTATCGCATAAACCCGATTTGGAAAAGTATTCCACTGACGCTTTGAATCAATTGACGTCCCTACGAGAACATGTTTGTTTAGATCAGTCATAAATAGGTACAATTTTTGTCTCATATAGTGACAACTGTCATATTTTCTCACTTGAACTGTCAATTTCGTAATTCTGAGTAAGTCCAAAAAATATGTACGACTAACTACGGTAAATCAAAGCACATTGTATTTAATCTTGTAAATTAGACATAATTTTGCTCGTTGTTTTACCAGTTCTCATGTTTTTGTAGTCCCTGATGAAAGGAACAATAAGTTTCTGAAATGTTGGACATTAAATGTTGAATCGTTCAAAAAACATCACTCGAGTAACCCGAAATATGCTTGACTTTAAATACAATAACCGAGTGGAAAGCCTTCAAAGATTATATGGAAGGTGTGTTGGAAATCTTTAACCCCCGAACCTGCCTGCAAAGATTTCACTGATTTCAGGGGCACTATTTCGTCTCTCACGGTAGTTTTAAGATTTTTAAAAAATTGCTACATGAGAAAAATATTCCTGCAGAAATCTTGAGTTTCCTTTATATCCAACCAAAATATTGCCGGAAAATATTATTTCGAATTTGTTCAAAATTTTAGGTGATGCATCTAATAGGGTACCTCCAAAGTGACGGGAAATAAAAGATGAAATATTTGCCATACATTCTAACCCATGATTTTTTAACTTTCACAAACGGGACCTGAAGGTCTTTTTGACCAGATTTTCAGAGTCGGGCAAATACAAATACTTCATTTGTGCATGCGAAAATTGTTCAATCCACTCAACGGATGTAAATGGATTGAGAAAATTGGGTGTGCGGTCAAGGCCCTTGTATACAGGTCAGGTATATCCCTTCTAAGCTGTATAATTATACCAATGGGAGACCAAAAGTGTCGTAATTGTAAATAAAAAATGATAAAGTTGGCATGTACCTCTCATTGCTCAACTTTCACGGAGTCTTTTTTCTCTAGAATTTTTATCACCTCCGAAAATAGACGAATAAAAAGTATTTCATTCGAACAGATGACATTGAAATTTTTCATGTCAGGGGATCCCAGCCGGTGTCAGAATGTGAATGGCTGGTCTAGGTTAGACTTTCATGTACAGGGTAGACCGAAAGTCATAGACAAAACTGGAGTTTTTATAGCATAAGAATTCGTTTTGTATGATATATAAAGTCCCGATTCGTCTATGTTTTGTGTTGGCGCGCGCGAACCGCGCAACGTACACACGAGTGTGATACCCCAAGACTTGCATAATCGCTTTCTGAACAAAATGGCTATTTCGGAATATCAAAGCTATAGATATTAAATATTTTATTTTGAATTTACGGTGGCTTTTGGCCCACCCTGTATATGAACATTCTGGTCCATATAAATAAGGAAATTCCATGGAAGAATTCTTAGTTCATCAAATCCAATTAACGTATTGAATGCAGATGTTAAAAACAAACAAAAAATTGTCTAAAGGAGCTCTACTCCGTCTTTCGTGGCAATTTGATTTTTAGAACTTCCAAAATTCAATACATGAAATGTCGGAAGATTATTTTTCACCCATTTATTTTTTTTTCATTTATTTTGCATAAAATATTGAGCAAATTAAAACAAATATTTTTGCAGAATTACTGAGTTTATTTAATTTCTTTGGTATCCAGTCAAAATTTTGACGGACAAATTATTGAGAATTTGTTCAAAATTTTATGTGGTACCTGAACATTAATCGAAATGAAAAATAAAATATTTTGCACTCATTCTAACCCATGATTTTGCAACTTTTACAAACGGAACCTCACCGTCTTCTTTGACAAGATTTACAGAGATACAAAAACACAAATACTTCATTTATGCATGGGTGTCCGGTCAAGGTCCTTGTCTATAGGTCAGGGCCTTCTGAGCTGTATATTTTTAGAAAAAAAGAGACCAGAAGTCACATAAATGTAAATGAAAAATGAAAAATTTACCATGTAACTCCTGATTACTCAACTTTCACGGAGTCTTTTCTCCCTGGAACACTTTTCAACTCTATGAAGGTAGATGAATAAAAAGTATTTCATTTGAATAGATGACATTGATTCTTTTTCATGTCAGGGGATCCCAATCGGAGTCAAAAAGTGAATGACTGGTCTAGGTTGAAAATTGTAAGGTTGTAATAAAAGCAAAAGATTATATCTAAAGATATAGTGGTGGTAAATATGTCCTTCAATATTAACATGCGGCACTAGTGTTTATGTTATTCAATGTGTTCACTGATTTTGGAACACCCTGCAACTGCACCATATGTGACGAAAGTATTGTCATTAGGACACAGCATAACAGAAAGTCCAGTCCTCACAAGACGCTGGTCCCGGCGGGATGGCCGGGACTGGCTCGACATTTCGTCTGCAATATGTTAGAATATCTACTCCTAAAAAAGTCAGTTTTGAAGTTGAGAGAGAACATAAATTTGTGTTCTTTGATTTAAATATGATGTTGAATTGTGTGAGTGAGCCACGGACTTAGAAATTTGATTTTGAACGTAAGTTTGTCAATCTGTATCAATCTTAATTAAAATTTCTTCGTCTTGTAACCCGTCTATGGTGTTCCAGGGTAGTCACGTCTTATCATGTCTATTGAATTTCAGAAATAATTTTTTGAATCAGATTATCCACATGAAATTATGAAGAAATTGGTTTTAACTGGCGATGCCGGTGATTACTGTTTCAAATAATCAAAATCTCTCATAACCGCTTTAGAATATTGCAGTTTCCCCGTACTGGATGTGGTCAATTCAGTCGAATGTAAATATTTCTGACATATTTGTTTTTTTTTCGTTTAGAATTTGGAGAAAATGGTTTACAGACTACGCTCCAACATTTCTAGGGACCGACCATTTCAACATATACCACGTCATTGTCGGCCCCAACAAAGGCCCATAAACGGTGAGATCCATATTATTATTAAATATTTAAATATGCAGACCATCTGCACAGAAAATTAATTAAATGTCGTCCGTACGTATGGATTTTACGGTACAAACTTGGGTATTTTTATTTTTGCATTTTTAAAATGCAAGAAAGTTGATTGAATTCACATTTATTTTGAATTAAGCATCAACCAAAAAAATCCCCTCATCTTTTGTCCAGGCGACCAGAATTGTATTTGATTTTCTTCTGACAATAGTATTATCCATCACACGTCATAATCATACATCATCATATTACAGGCTTTCCTTTAACATTTAGAGAATACGTTGGAATGAGGGCAATTGTTTTTGTACGTATTTTATTACCATGTTTGTCCGGAAGCACGTATGTCATGCCGCCAACTCATAAACAGACAGACATATTATTGAGTCGTTTTGGGCACCTGCCATGGTTGGAATGGAAAGCAATGCAATATCCATGACAAATAAAGTACTTAAGTAATGTAATGACAATGGAAACATATGCAATGTGAGGAATGAAAATTAAGGTATGCATTTTTATTTAACTCATAATATTTATCACAGCGAAGTGATAAGTGGATGCTTGTGTGTATAAATCCTTACTAAATTATACATGAAAATGAGAAATTTCATAATAAATTGAGTCTCATTTCACGAGACATTCACCGATTCACCTGACTGAAGAATGTTGGGAAGTTAGGAAAAATCTCCGAAAAAACGTCCAGTTTTTAAAATTTTAAAATCATTCCCACGATGAAGAATTCATAAATTAGGTTTTAGAGTGACCAGGTAGAGGTGTACCTAGAAATCGACATGCTGTTCCAAATGAATGTGAAAAGTTTCAAAAATTCATAGTTTTCAAGATCTGGGTTAGATTTTCAAGAAGAATGTTTTTAGCAAAATTTTGAAAGGACTCCCCATTTAAGTATTTTACGACTAGGGAATGGTATGTAAAATAACGGTCTATCCTAGATTGACCACACATTCTCAAGCCTTAGGAATCGGACCCTTAACATTTGAAGGTTTTATTTCAAAATGTTTCGTACTAATGCGGGTTTCCTGTAATTCTAGTCATTTTCAGCAGTCATTACTCGAGCAATTGAAGATTTTGATGACATAATGTATGTTTCAGTCCAGATTTAATTCTCATAACTCATGATTATGCCTTGGAGAACTGTCATGAGAAACGCTAAAGAAAAGAGTGTCAAAGTAGCCGTAGTTATATTTTTCTCACCTTAGGTGCAACTCATCTTCTCAATATTTCAGCACAGGGAATTTAGTTGTAATGTAGAAAATAACGTATTTGGAAGATGAAATAACTCAGAACACATTGAACTCATAAATTCATATCTACTCAATATTAGAACACAACGTGGTAGCAAAATGTCAGTTAGTGCGTTCATTACTTTCATTATTGTAATATGACCACTCTCTACGGACATAATTAAGACTCGTCATATTTCTTAACTCATCGGTGTTAACCTAATACAGGGTGTCCCAAATGAATGTTCCGGGTTTCAAAAATTTGCAGCCTCCAAAATAAAGAGTAAAATTGCAAAACAAAAATTGTTATTGAAATTTTGTAAGAACTTGCTGCTTTTACAATATTACAAATTTTTTGATTTTTGAAAGGTATTCTCGCTATAAAGGCAATTCTTATTTTTAGACTCCCGGAACCTTGGGACGTTATTTAGCATACGACATTTTGAAGGGTTGGAATTGAATTCCACTGTTTGTCGATACCACTTTTCAAAATTTTTCCGGTATCTAAAAAAACATTTTTAAGAGATTGTTCTTTAAAATTCAGATTGTCAAAATTCCAAGATATCATTTTTTAATTCTGAGATTTTACACCTTCGAAATATAGTAGGGTACCTTTCTTGATGACCTTTCTTGTATTGGGAGTTGTATTTTAATAAATTGAAATTGAAAATGAAATAATACCGTTGTTAGGCTCCAGGAGAGCAAAAATAAGAGTGGCCCTATCGAGAATACCCTTCACTAATCGGAGAATGTCAAAATTTTAAGAAAAACAAGTCCTTTTGTAATTTCAGTGGCAATATTTTTTGAAGGTCTAATTTATAATTTGGAAGATGCGAATTTTTGAAATCCAAAACATTCATTTGGGACACCCTGTAGTTAATCCGTAAAAATTGCTTATTATCATTTCGTAACCAACCTGTGTATATCGATATTTTTATGGAACATATTTTTAAGATTTGAAACCAAATTATTTTTTGAAATGCAATACCAAAATTTCAACATTGCTATAATTAATCATTCCGTTAGTGTGTTTTTGTGTATTGTCAACAAAAGCAAAATTGTTTCGCGATCACTTCCTTATGAGTGGTTTTATTGAACGCATTAGAATTTACTCATGTTGTATACTTACACGGGATTGGAATTGATTTTATGATCGCTACAACTGAATTGTTTTTGATGAACGTCGCATTGATTAGAAATCATGACATCAGCACATTGCAAGGCACGTTAAGTAAACACACTGGTATTTATTTGGAATCGTTCCAGTTCTATTATTTTCCCTCACATGCAAAAGGATTTTGTTACGACTGAGTACCACTACATAAAAAAAATCAAACGAATGCATCCGGTGTATTCAGATATGATTCATGAAATGCAACGACATTTGATAAAAATTGTCAACACAAAAATAATTTGACACCTTCTTTATTAGGTAAGACCATGGTATCTGACAATCCACGCCGCATGACTAAAGTGAAATTATGAGAGAAACTTTTAGTTAAATTGAGAATGTCTGAAAATACAGGATATAATTCCTGTCACATAGAAATCATTACATTGTGTTATATTTATTTCCAATTCATTTATGGACCAAAATGCATGTTGATCGGCGATGGAACTATTTCAACGGTTTTTTAAAAAATGATATTTTTGATTATTCAAGAAATATGAGATCAGAGTCTTGAGATCAGAAGGATTTCTGATGCTAAAATCTTGAGAACAAAAATTGTTCGCACCTTTTTATACGAAATGTTGGTTTATCTATTCGTGTCAGTAACAGTGGCCGTCGTACAAATATATTTCGGCATAACAGGTTTGGCCACCTGGGAAACTCTACTGGATTTTGAGACTGAATCGGTTTTTGAGAGGTTTCGAGAAGCGAAATGAAATACTGTGAGCTGCGTATCGGAGCTCCATTTTTTTAAATTCTAGTTGACGAATTAGCGGGAATCGAATAAACTATTAGTGAAGTACGATCATTCAAGATTCTTAACTATATTCGACAAAATTCGTCTCATGAGAGGCGAATTGTCAATTCATTTGTTCTTTTTATTTATTTTCGTAGAAACCTTGAGTGATCTGACTTTTTTCAATAAAAATTCAAAATCACCGACCGACAACTGTATGATAAGGAGAACAGTAATGGACACCCTGGAAACCTTCAACCGCTGGCGCCGTGAATCGCACCTCTGGGACAATGATTTTGGTAAATATATTTTTACTTACGAGAGAATTTTTTTCTGTCTTTATTAAGGACCCCATTCTCCAACAACGCAAAATTTGCAGTTCCAACTCAAAGAACACTCATAATTTGACTGTATACCGTCATTCATTACAATTTCAGAATGTGACGCCTATTAATTTGTGTATAATCTAATTCTTACTTATTCTACCTTGTCGTTTTAGGGATATGGATCTATTACATGGATTGATTGAGTGACGTATTTACATGTACGAATCACTTCTTTGTCCAAAGTCACTCCAAAGTGAACCAATTTACAGGTTCGTCCAAACAAAGAATTTATAAGTTAATCTAACCCACTGATAGCGGATGGGCAAGAATGGCACACTTTACCAAAGTGGGATATTTTAGCCGATTCTTCTCCACTAGTAAAATGAATCTGCGTATCGCACTCACCCAAAATGAAGTGAATTTAAATCTGCCCAGCAAGGTTGGTACTTCATAAGCTTTATTTGAGTACCCTCTTAGAAATTGATCATAAGCCATTACTTGACTTGGAATGTGTGATATCTGAGTTCTGTTGTCACATAACTTGGAATTTATGAAAGGCATGAGCCCTGTTGTGTTTTTTTTTAAATTTGAAAGAGATTTTGCCATGAATCATTTTCGGATCAACCAAATATGGAGAAATACGAAATAAAATCTAAATGAATTAGTCTATACGGATTGATGCTGACATTTTTTGCAAAATGAACACGAAAATTTAAGTTTAACTATTTCACTGCGCAAGGATTGTTTGACCAGCCATGCAATGTTGACTGTGGTTGAGACATTCCCTACACAGAAGAATTTAGGAATTCTCGTCAATAAATGAGAATATTTGGATACTTCTCATGATATTACATATTTAATTATTAATTTTGGTCAAATAATATATTCGAATCTTCCAAATTAAAATTATTTGTATATGCCTATACCTGTAGCGAATGTTTCGGTTTCAGATTTATCATGAACAAGAGAAATTATTAAATTGTTACAGATGTACAACTTGACATTGGGAAGACCAGTCCTCAATTCAAGACAACTCAAGCCATCATTCCCCAACATGCCGTTCTGCTGAATAAATAAGTAAAGTTTAGTTTGTACTCATGTTAATTAAGTTACGTGTGACTAACGGTAACGCCAAAATTATCTACAAGCGAGTGAACCACGCTGTACGTTTGTGCAATTGCGCATCGCGTTCCGATATTCATAAATATACAATAGTCCTACTAGGACTATCCAATTATCATTTATGAAAACAAATTCGGACATATACGGAAGACCTGATCTATCTACTGTAGTCTCCTAAGATGGACTCTAAACATCATTCCCACCGATTCCAGAACTAAACGGTAGGTACTATATTCTCTATTCTTCTACACAATTCGTTTCAAAGTAAAACTCAATTTTGTTGATTAACGATGAGCTTACACATCCTGCCAATGTAACTTCGCCACCAAATGTTTGTATGAAACTGAGGACGACAAATATAAAATTTGCCTAATCTTCGTTAATTCTCAACGTGTTTCTAATGTCAGCATCATGTTAACTACTATTTAACGGAAACAACCTTGAATGTTTGAATCACGGCGCAAATGTTTTCCGAAACATTTTCATCTGTTCACTTGGAAATCGTTCTGATTAAACTGACTTTTGTTTATTTTATTACGGCTAGTCATGTCAAAGGTGTATGGTTCGCCTACAATATTAGTTCTAAGGCTGGCTGCGCTATTACCGTCTTACTGTGAACCCCATATTACAACGATGCTAGAATGCAGGTCTTACCCTATATCTGTGTTTCAAAGAATAAAGTCGCCAAGACGATCGGCCAGTACCCGTCTTTTGTCATTTGCTGCACCTTCATTACCATATTTTATACAATGGAACACACTGGAAACAGTAAGTTCATTTGCAGGAATATTTCGTCGACATTCAAGTAATCTGATGTGTGATATGCGATGAATTCTTCCGCATCAGGTTTTGTGCGAAGGGTTTGGCACATTTCTAATCGCTTCATACATCCAGTCGACCAATTCTAGTGAGGTTGGGATTTGGACTATATTACGTCGAATTCTGTTCGCAGGTGAAAAAATTGTCTCGAATTACCAGTCAGGGCATGTCGTGTTAAATTTATCTGAACGGAATATTTCTTAACCATTTAACTCCTTATTTTACGAAACGACCTACACGCGTTACATGTTTACTGCGAAAAAATAAAATTATATGAAATTAACGTATGACGAATTGATACAAAACCTGATGCGATAAAAGCTTAAGTGTATAATGAATTGAGATATAGTCAAGCCAGCCTCTTACCCATGACGTTCGACACGGATATGCCCATTCTGTTCGTACATGTGTTGACAAAGTTCATGGAAAATCGCTCATGTTCCCATTGAATTTAATGGATTATCCATTAAGCTCTCAACCGACGTTGATAGTTAAACTTTTTTCAATATCAACGGCTTGAGAACTTCTTCCATGTCCAGAACGCAACCTCTCCAGACCTCATCTCCAAGCGTACAAATTTCCTTAGAATCATCTTCAAGGGCACAATTCTTGACCAAGTCATTGGTCTATTTTGTAATCTCGTCCGGGGATATGTACAGGCGTGTATGCGTTCTTACGCGGCCTGGCATTGTAATATTTTGCTATTCGCATTATTCTTTAATCTCTAGAGAAGCTATGCAATTAGCAACAGCGTAATAGAATGTTGGTTGATGGATTCACCATCGACTTCCTTAGTGGTTACCACACGCAAAATTCCATTCACATTGATGACAATGGATAACACGTCAGGTGTATATCTAATAATAACGCCAACGTCAATTGTAAGGTGCTGACTAGTGCCTATACTAACCGCTTGCCCATCTACGACATTTCCTGTATTAAGACTATTAGCATTATAGTTTAAATTTATCTTAATCCTCATAGGGTTCTCCTCTAAGAGAAGCGGTACACTTGTTCTTGTGGCGCCGGCTACCTTTTAGCTGCTTTGTGATTTTTTGGCAGATCGCGGTCGTTTCACAAACCGAAACGAGGCTCCCATTTAAATTGATTTCGGTCTAGCCGTGCATGCAGTTTGCACTAATTTGGTGTTCAAATTACCTTGACCTCTCAGCCATTATTATAATGTAAGTATACTGCCGTAATGCCGCTGGCTTACCTCCCCACATCCAACTATCTCTCTCGGAAAACGGAGGATAATTCGTACAAGTTACTGTTGCGGTATCATGATTGGAATTGAAACCCTTCCGCTTAACACTAAGCTGACATAGGTAAACTCCAGTAGTGCGGTTTGAAGCTAGCTGTCTATGCATTCGTCCCGTTTATTATTTCAGCAGATGCGATGGAGGCGACGCATACCGATGCCGTTTTGTCCTAAGTAATTAAACACTGTCATGCTCAGGGCCTCAATCGCTCTTCTCGTCGTTAGTGCTGATTCTATACGGACTCATCATATCTTCCACGCTACCAAAGTCACTCTTCGATGCAGCGTCATTCTTTTTGTCCTGTAGCCCTACCCGTCAGGAAGAATAAGCGAATATCATCGATACATGATTCCTCAAACGATGTATTAATTCGTCCTTACCTTATATTCTGAATAACAAGAAATAACTATTAAATTATTATTATTTATTAAACATTTAATTCCTTTGAGAATCATCTCAGCTTTCACGCTATCCAAGTCGCTCTTCGGTGCAGCGTCATTCTTTTAGTCATCGTAAAGAGTCCTCTAGCTCTACCCGTATGGAAGAATAAGCATATTTCATGAAAACATGATTCCTCAAACGATGTATTAATTTCTCTTTACCTTATATTATGATTATCACGAAATAACTATTATTATATTATTATTATTTATTACATATTTATTTCCTTTGCGAGCCATCTTTACTTTCACGTTATCAATATAACTCTTGGATGCAGCGTCATTCTATTCGCCAGCCTTCCTAATTGTCTTCTTGGCCTACTGTGTTCCAAAGAATCAGCTTTGCTTAGCTCTATCCAAGTTGCTCTTCGATACAGCGTCATGCTTTTTGTCAGAGTTCCGAAGAGTCCTGTAGCTCTACCCGTCTGGAAAAATCAGCATATTTCAACGACATGATACCTTAAAGGATGTATTAATTAGTTTTTACCTTATATTATGATTATCACGAAATAAC